>CM053979.1:27217707-27478893 GCA_028641955.1 Protonibea diacanthus | reverse complement strand
AGAGAGAGAGAGAGAGAGAGAGAGAGAGAGAGAGAGAGAGAGAGAGAGAGAGAGAGAGAGGCCTGAAAGGGAAAAGACAGAAAGAGGAGATATGCTGGGGCGTCTCAGGCAGAACTGGGCCACTGAGCACAACCCTGGAAGAACAGAGAGGAGAAAAAAGAAGGAAAAAAAAGACTGGCCTGGAAACAGGAGAGAGAGAGAGAGGTAGAGAGACAGGGAGAGAAAGTGAGACATGACAGAAGGAAGGAGTGAGAGGAGAGGCTCACATAAAGTCTTTTCTCTCTGAGCTTCTCTGAGGAACAGTTGGACCTCAAGATGAAAAACAAATAAGTCAATCTGCAAATGTTTGTGAACAGCCAATTGACTTTGTGTTGATATTGACATCAGTCTACATTAAATTACAAATACACACCCCCTTCTGTTTTATAGTACCTCTGATCTTTACAGAGTAATCCCATTGTATTTCAGATACTCTTAAACGGAGACAATGGTGGATGTACTCAGATCCATGAAACGGAAAGTAGAGTGCTATTCACATCTTCATTTTTATGCGTTTCCTGTAAAAACAGGGAGATAGGGAAGGACTTCTTGCAGATATTGATTGGTATTTATGATAGCAACTATGCTACCAGGACCCCACTGCTATACATTGCAGGTAGCAATGTAGTAATAGTAGTCTCTAAAACTCTATCTAAAATACTATTTAGAATACTCCAAAATACCTGACTTTCTGTCACTGTTGATGAATGGCAAATGGACTCTACTTATATATTTCCTTTCTAGTCTTCACTCAAAGCTCTTTACAGTACATATCTCACTCACCCATTCACACACATTCATGCACTGATGGCATTGCATTGGCCATGCAAGCTGCCAACCATTCATACACATTCACACACTGATGGCACAACCTTCAGGAGCAATTTGGGGTTCAGTATCTTACTTAAGGACACTTTGACATGCAGACTGGAGGAGCTGAGGATCAGACCACCGATCATCTGATTAGTGGACAGTACTGGTGTATAGGTGACATGTACTGTAGGGCTAGACATACATTATATAAACATTTAAATCTCAATTTTGACTTCATAAGGACTGTACGTACCATTAAAAGTACTTCATTATGTAAAAGTTCTGCATTCAAAATCCTACCTCAGTAAAAGTACAGAAGTATCAGTGTGGGTGTAGCATTGTAGCTGGTTTAGAAATTTAGACCAGCAGTTCTCAACATATGGTCAGTTTCCTCCAGACAGTCACAAGATTTATTTGAGAAGTCCTGAGATGATTAATGGCAGAAAACAACTGACACGTTCTAGCACACACATTTGTATTCATCTTTTTGACTCTTTTTCTTTCATCTTTGTTTTTTTCTTTTTTGCTAAATGTTGGATACGCTCTTTCCGTTTTTTCTTTGAGGTATATTCCCAAAGAAGTGAAGTTGTTTTGTAATTAACAAGAAAAAAGATGAGGAAGGCTAAAGAAGCAAAGTTTATCATGTATCTAATAAATGCCAACAGTCTATCAGAACCCAAAGATATTCAGTTTATGATAATATAATAATGCAAAGCAAAGCAGCAATTAGCTACAGTTTACAAACATTTGCTTTCTGAATAATTGAAACAACAAGTCAATTATCAAAACTGCTGTTAGACCAGAACTAACCGGTGTTCAAAAACCACTGCAGTAACCCAGATATGTTCCTCTCTGACAACACGACTCTCTCTGTCATGCTGCCTTCCTCTGTCTGGCTGCTTGTTTATCTGTCTTTATTGCATACTATTTATATATCCCACTGTTTGTCTGTCTACATTTCTGTCTGTCATTTGTCAGCATTTGCCACTGCATGCAGTCAGGTCCTAAACTTTTCCAGTCCGGAGTGAAAGTGAGCACCTTTGCCACTTTACAAACATCTTTATAGGTCATCATGTGGCTGCAGTCTGAGTTTAGGTAACACTGTTGACCCATTTGTTGTATTTGCTCGTTCATGCATCTGAGCATGGCCTAATTGATTCCCACATTTTGGGTGCAAGTGAATTGTCAGCTGTTCTGTGTTTTGTTGTGTCAGTCGATTATTATTTTTAGTGTCAGAGATGTAAGGGTCATTGAGTTTTACAGACATGGAGCCACCTGGAGCCAGTGTAGTCAGTGGATTGGATGGATTGAGTGTGAAAAAACCCAAACCATTGATCAACAAGACTGTTTGACTCCTTGAGAGTTTGTTCAGCAGGAAAAGGAAAGCATTGTTTGTTCTGGTTGCATTTTCCTGACAGTGATGTCTCTTCACTGTGTGAGTGACTTCATTCAAGGCTGATGTGGCATGGCATTGTTATGAAGGAGAGGCTGGAGGTGGGAGTTTGGGTGTACAGAGCATGTGACCATCATTCCTGGCTTTAGTAACTTTAATGTTATCCATGAAGGCAATCTTTGCCTCCTATGTTACCTAAATTTAGTCAGACTTTAACCACAGTTACAAGAGACCACAACAACGTTTCAACGAACCTATTTTGTTGATTGGTGGCATGTGCTTTAGGTATAGCCTTCTTTATATTTCCAAACTACTTCTAGTTGATTCTGAATTCTAACCTGACAATTTCCACTCTGACTAATTTACTCACAAATTGGAGATTTTCAAACTGGTTTCATAATTAAGCCAAAGACTGCACTGGACTGTCAATTCCATCATCAATATTCTTCATTCCCCTTGAGATCCACTGTATTTCAGACATCTTACTGTATTTCAGTAAGATTATTTTCAGATCATTCCAGTGCATGCAAAACACTTTAACACAGCACAACATCTGCTGGCGAGTCAAAGCCAGGATGTTGATGGATGAACAGATGAACTTTGAACAAAAGACATAATACTAAACCTTGTGTTTGAATGCATGTGCTGTGCAGGTAACTGCTGTAATAGGTTATTTAATTAATGTAAAAAAGACAGAACAAGATGATTCTGGCTGCTAGTTACCTAACTGCCTCCCACATATATACACACTGCTCAGGGATTTGTCTGAAAATGTGACTGGGATGTGAAACAAGATCTTCCATTTTCACTCACTGTCGCAAAGTAATCATAAACTAAACAAGTCTTCAAATGTCTTGAAGGTGTGTGTGTGTGTGTGTGTGTGTGTGTGTGTGTGTGTGTGTGTGTGTGTGTGTGTATGTGTTCGTTCAGTGATTTATATGTGTGTGGGCGTTTTTTTAAAATGCATGACAGTATGTGACTGTTTAATTGTGAAGGAGTGCAAAAGCCTGGGGTGAGTTAAGCAGCACCTTTACACACACACACAAGAAAGAGAATCAGAAAGACATGGAGAAGCTGTTCTAAAGCTCGTACTCAGATGCTATAAAGGTGTCTGATATATCTGTGTCTATGTAAAGCGTCGCCAAATGTGGAGCGATCGCCCACTGAGTGCAGCATGTTCTGTTTTATGCCAGAGAGAGAGAGAGAGAGAGAGAGAGAGAGTAAAAATACACCCAGCTCTAGGGAGATGGTCTCTATGGCAGCCGTTACTATGGTGACGGCAAGCCTGCACGTGAAGTGGTGTCTGTCATGGGTCCCAGGGGAATTCACCCTCTCGAGTTGCTGGAGGACACACGCATGCATACACACACACACACACACAACACACTTCAATGAAGAGCAGAGGAAAGGAATATGAAAAGATAAAGAGACTGTGTGCTAGCAGTGATGCTAGGTAATACTGTATACCCTGCTACTCTATTAGAGCAGTACAACTCTATTTTACTACATTTTGAAGTGAAGTGTTGCAGTTTTACTTCACTACATTTATATGGTCACCAGTTACTTTGTATATCTTATCGTTTATTAAAAAAACATTTAACCACCTTCTAAAATCACATGCATTTTTGAAAACAAATCTCCCATATATCAGGTCATTTTAGTCTGGGAACAAATCCTTGAATCCTGAGTTCTAGTATTATAATAGATGAAAAAAGCTACCCATGTTATAATATTTAATATTTCAACCTGTTCTCAATGGAGATGAATTTGTTCAAGGACTAAAAACTGTTATTAAAATAAAATAAAAATAATACTTTAGAATCTTAATTCAGTCATTAAACCACAAAGACACTCAAACCAACCTCACCAGAAATACTAATCACACATAAGTGTTACAAATACAGTTACAATTATCCCATTATTTATACTGTAAATTTGGTGATATTACATTTGCTAAAATATAGAACACCCAGACAAACACACACTGACACAGTAGTGTGTGTGTGTGTGTTTGCAGTCCTTTCTCAATTTCTCACCACTCACATTTTTCTTTTATGGAATTGTAATTGTACTGATGTACTATGTGTGTGTGTGTGTGTGTGTGTGTGTGTGTGTGTGCGTGCGCGCGCCTGTGTGTGTGTGCCTGTGTGTGTGCGCCTGTGTGTGTGTCAGGAGCATGTGCACATATAGCGTTTGCCTCTGCAGAGTCAGTCTGCTCTGTCATGCTGTTTCCATAGCAGCAGTGAGAGCCAACACAGCCAACCACACTTACTTCCTAGTTTCACCTGATTGGTGCCAGTTTGCTCTGACCCTCTTCCTACTTTTTTTATTTGTTTGGCTCTCTAGGAGTCTGAGCAAGACTGGAAACACTTCAGTGCCCCCCGTACATTCATTCATTCAGACAGAGTCGACCAGAGCACGAGAATCACAAAGAAACAGAAAAGAAAAGCGAATCTTTTCAGAGTTAAGTCCATTTTCTTTCACAAAATATGATTTTGATGAGCTGAATGTGGATTTTCAGAGCCCAAATGCTGGTACATTGTGTCAAAAATATATATATGCTCTGTGCATTGTCTTTGTCCATGTTCAGGTGTAGATCAGTCTCTGGAGGTGTCTGTGTCATGAAGGTGACTGCCTGCGGTCGGCACTCATCATTACCCATGTAAACATTCAGTAGTTTGCTCCTAATATTTGTCATTGTCTCTCTTGTTGCATATTTTAGCTGTTACATCAATAGACCATGAGTGCATAATCAAGCAGCTGCAGTATCAGCCACTAATAAAGACAGATTGTTTAGCAGTCTGTGTGCTGATATTTATTCTATTGATTTTGCCAAATCAATAAATACAATACTTTTAATTGTTTTTATATTGGGTCAAAAGACAGCCTGTAATTATGAAACAAATGTTTAGCTTCAAGATCAAGTCGAGTCGCCTCCACCAAATGAGATAAAAATCTTTTTTTTTTCCTGTAATAGAGTCGTACAGAGGAACAACAGCTCATCAGCTGTGGTCAGTGTTGCTGGTTTGGAACATTATCCTGGAACATCTGTCTATTGATTGACTGATTTAAGGATGCAGCAAGTATTAAACCAATTTTGTGACCTTGGTACTCATGTAGCCAAGGTAGCACTGCCTGCTACCTGCTACCTGCTACCTGCTGCCTGCTGCCTGCTCACTCAGCCAATGAGAAGATCCCTAATGTTTCTTCTCCTGCAGTGTAGCTTTGATGTCCCCTAACGTGCGACATGTGCTGGCTGGACAGCTGGGTGGAAAGCAAGTGTTTGAGAGACTGTAAAGTTTGACATCTACCAGAAGTCTAAAACATGTAGACCTACCACATATAAATGGAATATATTTATAAAGTGGTGTCGTGTGTAATGGAGCATAGTTTCCATTACTTTGTTCAACCATTGGTGCAGAGTACCTCATAGAGAGCAGATGTCTTGATTTGTAAATGTGTATTCTGCTCCAAGCCTGGAAACTCTTAACTCACAGTTAACTGTTGGTGGTTGTGTTGCTGTACTTTGTTGTTTTCCAGTGGTTGCATACAGATATGCAGTTATAAGTTATATTGTATACTTGACCTTCAGTTTGTGCTTTGGACAGGGATGGGTGGTAATTATAATTATTATTTTTTTTATCATGGGCTGCATGTCTAAATGTCTAAATGTTAAGCTGAATTCTGAGAATGCACACATGGCACAGAGCAGGTCGGTCTTTGTACAGCATTTAAACAGGTAGCGGGCTGAAACATGGATCAATACATCAACAGAATCTAAATTCAATCAAATTTTAACACTGATCATCTGTACAGATGTTGAATGTAGATAAAGCACTTTGACCCACATAATAAAGTACAACTTCATCAAATTTAAAGAGAAAGTTACACAAATATTCTCCAAATCTTAAATATCATTAACAGATATTCTTAATAATAATCCATCAATCTTTCATGTTAAAGGGGAAATATACATTAATATAAATGGAAGATGTACAAAATAAAGTTAAAACCATCTTTTCAAAATATATATACATATATACATTACAAAATACAGTATACACACCTAACAAGGTTAACAATTGTTCAGAAAAATGTCCTAAAATTTTAAACTAGCTAAAATAAAAAGAACTGTGAAATTCTTACCAACATGAGAACCTATAGTCTTCTTATAGGGTCAGATCTATCAGTTTCACTCAGATTAAGTCAGTCAACCCACACCTGCCATCTTTATTCTGTCACAGCAAGAAATATACAGTACATCAATACTTTTACATGGATTTTATTTTTGAATTTAAATTTACATTTTGCTTACATTATATGATACACTGCCACATCTACTTTGTAACTTGTATTATTTATCAGGCAACAAATTCTTATTTACAATAGCAGCCTAGAAAAACCTCTTATGAGGGGTATGGTCTTAAAAAATAAAGTCAAAAGTTGAAAAGACAAAAAACCTGTACCACTTGAAGTTTTAGCCCTTTGCCTTTTTGCATCGTCTTCTTCTTTGTCAATGAGGACAACTACCAACCCAGAATCCACATGGTACTGCCTTAGGTTCATCTGAGCTGACAAACTCATTGTTAAAATCCCACCCATTACCCAATAATAAACAAACCACACGTTACCTTTTTAAGCTACAAATACATTATGAGCAGTCAGACAAGAAGCAGTGGTCTGAGGTGTGAGCACCATGAAAAGTACTGCCTGCTGGGTTTACACACACTGTAGACAAACAGTAAATCCCGGCTTGCCTCATTATGCTCGCTTTGTGCATGGCTGTGGATAAGGACGTATTGATTTTAAAGGTCCAGCCCTTTTAGATAAAGAGTCCTGGAGGATCTGCTGTTTTTTCTATCAGATTTCACTGCCGATGCAACAAACTAGAGCAGATAACACAGCGTGTCCTCACAATGTTTAAGATCACTCTGTCTATCTCCTGGATTCTTCTGATTACACTGTGAGCTGAACATGTGTGTGTTTATAGACAGATAAAGCTACAGGTCTTATCTCTGAGCCTCCTGGTCCTCCCTCTCTCTGCAACTCCTCATTTTCACATTCTCTCTATTATTTTCTCCTCATCCCCTTTTTTTTTGGTTCCTGGCTGTCTCTGTACACCGCTGCAGCTGTTAACTTCTCATCACTGCTGATTCTAGCTCATCCAGATCAAACAGGAAATGAAGGCGGCAGTCAGATAACTGAAAATTCACTCTTTGTTCTATTTAAAAGGGCTGGCATTAAGACATTTTTATTTGTCAGTAGATTGTGTGTAGTAAGCATTAGTATGGGTTTGAAATGATAAAGCTGAATGATAAATTGTCGCTCAGTGATTTTAATACCCGTGGTTAGCCTGCTCGTGCCATTCAGCCGCTGGCTCTTAAATGGAGTTGTGTAATGGAGTGATGTTGTCGCAGAATTACAAAGGATTCAGTCAGTAATGATAAGGCTTTGGATTGTTGCTGAGGAGTGTGTGTGCATGTGTGTGTGTGAAGGACAGAGTTCAGCCTCAGAGTGCTGTGAGATGGTTGGCAAGGGGCAGTTAGGAGTGTTACCCATCTGCCCCAGGTTTACAGCTGCCTAACAGAGAAAAAGCCTCAAACTATTGTCACCCTGACTTAAAGGTCCAGTGTATCAGATTTGGATGCTCTATTTATAGAATGGGGTAGAAATGCAATATAATATGCATAACTCTTTTTTCAGGGGTGTATTATCACTTAAATATAAGTATAATATATAATATAAAATAATATAATTATTTCTGACTAAGTTCTGACTTGAGAAATGTGTTTCTAAAGTGTTTGGTCTTGCCAAATGGGGCGGCTGAGGCTCGGAGGTAGAGCGGGTCATCCACTAATCAGAAGATCTGCAGTTTGATGCCCTCCAGTCTGCATGTTGAAGTGTCCTTGGGCAAGATACTGAACCCCAAATTGCTCCTGAAGGCTGTGCCATCAGTGTGTGAATGGTTAGCTCCTCAAACTGCTCATCAGTTTGAGGAGCTAACCATTCACATGGCAATGTCATCAGTGTATGAATGTGTGTGAATGGGTGAATGAGATATGTACTGTAAAGCTCTTTGAGTGGTCAGAAGACTAGAAAGGAGTTGTTACCTTAGAATGAGACATTTATATTTACAGATGCAATCCACAACTACACCACTAGATGCCACTAAATTCTACACACTGGTCCTTGAAAGCAGTCGTTCTCAACCTAGAGGTCGGGACACCCAACAGTCATTTCTGGCAAATGGTTGCGAAGACTAAAATCAAAGATACTGTCTCAAGCTGGCAGAATAAGAGACAGGAAGCAGCTCTCAGCACTGTCAACACTTTAATGACCTTGACACAATGGACAAGCACTCAAAACCACTTCAGTGGCATTCTGGGACATGTTGTTTCTGCATGGCAGACCAATGGTATGGAATCAGTGATCATAGATTCTGGAGGAAATCAATAATTTCTTGTAAGTAGCTGTGTAATAAGTGGGATGATGTAGAAATAAATCACTTCAGTGGTCAGAATTTATTTACAATTATTCCTTACTGTACATATAATATAGGCTGTAATAGTGTATAATAGTATAATATATTTTTATACATGTTAACAGCCCCATCTAATATTGTTCTTTTAGGAATAAAGCAGATATGTTGACTTCTGAATGAATGTGACATTACTTTAATAAATCTAAAAACACTAATTAAAGTCTAAATGTGATTACTTCTTGTTCTTCCTGTGGGAAAACCAACTATCCTCCTCCTCAGTTTGGTAGCTGTAAAAAAGTTGAGAACCACTGACTTGAAGTCTATCTTAAAATGCTCATTTGTAAAAACCTATTGGGTTGCTGAGTGATGGGGAAGAAAGACTAGAACCCTAAATCTGTAACAAAACGCCTGTCACTTTGACAAATCAAGAAAGTTTCTTTCAAAGATCCCTCCTTTTTTAAATTGTGTGAAATTTCCTCTTCTTGCTTCTCTTGTTCTTTGCTGAGCTACAGTTGAAGGATAATCACACAAATGGGAAAAAAAAAAATCTACTACGAAGTTTGTAACTTTACAGAAAATTTGGTTTCACTAAGTTAAACTTCTGAAGCCTTGGAAAGCATTTTTGCAAAGAAGCAGGAATGTACATTTTGTCTGCCATCTCTTCATTCAAAGTGCATTAAGGGAATCTTTCTAAGACAATGTGGGCGAGTGCAGGACAAAATGAATATACACTACTCAGAAAAAGTGATATTAGACTTTCAGATGAAATTTCGGACTGCACCTAAAATGCACTCTAACCTTTACAGATGAATTTCATTTGACCTTCTCTAAACTTTTGAATGCACATATCCACGGCCTGGAATTTTGTCATTTTAGGGGCAAGGCCACTTGACCTTTTGTGTTGTCAATTTTTTAAGGGCATAAAGGCCAAAAGCCAGGGCACCAAGGCCATAAAGTAAAACAATGATTTCAAGTCCACATCCATAATAAATTTAATGTGATTATGTTTTTTATTATATGTTTTTATAGTTATTTTTAACCTGTCTGCAAGCCAAGCTTCCCTTAGGGGACAAGTAACTGAAGTGAACTGAAACGGAAATTATGAAGTCCATCACTCACTTCAAAAACTATAAAACTTATTAAACCACTCTCCAGCCACACCAAATGTGCAAGAGCATCTTCAGGCAAGAGCATCTTCAGACTGTCCCCAAAAAACTACTACACAGATTTTTCATTGATCAAAATTGAGCCTACAGTACATCAAAATGTTTGACTGTAAACGGTACTGTAAACATATATATATTAATAGGGATGGGAACCGGTTCTTACTGGATTCCAGCAAGCACGACTAATTATGCCACGTAACTTATGCAAGTTTCGCACGTGCAGTGCAATCACTAGTAAACAATGGCACCCACTCAGTTCAAACGCTCCAAAGTTTGGCTGCATTTTACCAAAAAGATGGCAACAGGGCGACTTGCAATCATTACAAAGTGGAGATAACAGCGTCGGGAGGGAACACGACGAACATGCAGAAACATTTGCGCACACAACATGCAATATTTTGAAATGAATGTCGTGTTTTTGACACGCTTCGGACTGGAGATGAATCTTAACCTAGCAGCAGCGGCAGCAGCCAGGCTATGACCACCTCTGCAGTTACTATGGAAGGTAACTCTGGTAAATAACACACATTCGTGCGATGTGATTGTAAAACATGCTGTAACAGTTAACATTAAACGAATGCCTTCTGCATTACATTTAGAAGATGACCATGACGAGAGAGAGTCTGGCTGGCTCAGAGGCTGGCAGCTGTACTAGACTCTTGATACTTCTAACTAAACAAAGTTGATGCTGATCAAACTGTTTGCTCTCCTTTTTTCCCAAATGAGAATCGATAAGAGAATCGATAAAGAATCGAATCGTTAATGGAATCGTAATCGTAAAAATCTTATCAATTCCCATCCCTACTTCCAATAGGGCACTTTCACAACTTTTTTTCAAATATGGATGTGGACCACCTGTGGTCATACATTAACTTTCTAGGTGGAACAAAGTATGTAAATCATGTCCTTAGCATACAGTATATACAGAGCTACTGATTTATGAGGCCAGAGAGTGTCCAAAGTGTTGAACTATTACTTTAATGTCATGTCATGTCATGTTATGTCATGTCATGTCATGTCATGTCACATTACATTGGAGGGACATTAGACGGTGAGAGACATAAATTATGGAGATAATTATAGATGATTTGAAGAAGGGCACTGATATAGTATGAGGTCACTACTGAAAATGCTCAACTCCACTAAGCCTTGCCATAGCCTACATTATCAGTCAAATGCTGCTTAAAGCCAACCAAAGTCTTTCAAAATGACTTCACTTGATGGTTTCCAACAACTAAATGTGACTTTATATTTCCAAACTGCTATGAGCTGCTCCATGCTGTTTAGATAGGTCTGAAATGCCACCTAGTGATTCTGATAGGACCACCCCAGTCAAACGACACCCTCCTTTTACTGACTCAGCGAACTGGGATGAGTGGGACTGGTTTCTATGGCAACAGTAGACAGAGAGAAAGAGAGATGAAGGAAGCACAGAGAAAAAAAATGCAGTGAGGCTGGCCCATGTACGCCCACATAAACACCCACTCAAAAACATACACACGCAGGGTGTTTTAGTGATACATATTATAGATCACAGTTTAATGGTTACTCATGAAAGTACTCCATAATTATCTAGCTGTGTTTAATTTAAAGTTAAACAGGAAGGATCACCTTCTGTTTACCTATTAGAGCAGATTGCTCTGAAAGATGTGGAAGAAGCACAATGGGAAATAATCTTTCATTAGTCTGAGATCCAACTATTGACTCTAATGTCTGTCTATGAATGTTGTGGGCAATAAACCTTATTCCCACAGCAGACATTTGGACCTTAATGAGAAAGTATCCACAAGAGTGACATAACCTGGCGATGGTGGCAAGTTGAGTGCCAACATGAAAAAAAATAATAATAATAAAATGAAATTATGTTGTTGTCTTCAGCATTCCAATGACAGAAAAATCAATGACAGATTTTTCACAGATCTGCCTCTTAAATTTCTTCCAAGATTGAGATGAGATCTATATATGTTTATGGGTCACTAAAATGTAACTGAGTACGTTCCCTCACCAAAAACATGGCTGAATTTTAAACTGGACTAGCCAACGAATTGGAGCTGCAATGATCGACTAGTTAACAGCAAACTATTTTGATAATGGATCATTTTTAAGAAAAAAAGGGGGGAAAATGGGGAAAAAATACCCCAAATTTAAGTCCTCTGTGACAGTTAACTTCTTTGGGTTGTGGGAAACAGTGACCAACATGTTTCATCATTTTCTGACACTTTTCTGACATGGACCAAACAACCAATTGATTAATCGAGTTGCAGCACTACGTAGCATCATTATCTCATAACTACAAATGCAAAAGATCACTCTGATCATAAGACAACACTTGTATCAACAACAAATGAACACTTGAGAAACAAATGAACAGTTTTCTATCTTTAGGGAAAATGACACTATCTGGACAACTGGTCTGACTGCTGTGACAGCTGGATGATCAAGGTACTCGGAAGATGTACTGATTAGATTTACTGTGGACCTTGATGCTCCAAGAGGATGAACCTTTTCAATTCTGGACAATATGATCCAGCAACGGATTGCTTTGAAATCTACTAAACACATTCATACAATCCAGAGGATGAACCCCATCCAACCAAACAGGCCCAAATTACAGATTACTAAATATATTCTTGGTTAATGTCATCAGTTTTAAATTCCAAAAGTTCCATACACCTGATAATACACACTGTTTTCACAGCTTGTCTGATTTGAACTATCAGAGCGCTGGTTCACTCAGGTTGCGTTTAAAAAATTCTCCTGTACCTCAGTGGCTCAAGTGATGAAACAAAACTGATCAGCCAGCTGCTACTGCTGCCACAGCTGCAGTCTCACAGTCAGCTGAGAACCTGCTTGTGATGCTTATTATCACACGGTGTGACGTTGGTAACAGGAATCAGGGGGAACAATAGCAGCTCTGTGATTGTACACAACCCAACTGAATCATTAAAATGACATGGGAAAAGTACTTCACTACACAGTGAAGTGTTTCTGTGGGTGGCTGGAAACCCTGCTGCGTAATGTATGTATGCATTTTGTGTATGTATGTAAGGGCCTATTCTGCCACCAGGAGCTGATTTGAGTTGAACATTCTTTGGAAAGACTTTTTTTTTATTGTCTCTTCAAAAGCATTTTTGGAGCATTATGTTTAGGTGCTTTTTGTTGATTTCATCTTTCTGTGAGTGGTTTAGTGCTAACCTAGCTAGACATTATGTATTCAGACCAAATCTGGCACTGTGGCAAAAACGCTGATTTTTTCATTTGAGTCGGCCTGAAATTTTGGCTGCGGTGATGTGGGCCACAGGGGATGCTGGAAAAAACGACCTTTCGTCATGGATCATAGACTGAACTAAGATTTTCTAACTGTTGTGTTATGGCTAGGGTTATTTCTTGTACCAGTGTCTATGTCTGTGTCTGGCTCGCAATTTACGCTACAAAATAGTGACACAGAAGTTTCCTTTGGTTTGAGTCTGATGGTTTGAGAGAGAGAGAGATAAAGAGAGCAAGCGTTGGTCGAGCAGTACAGTGAATGAGAGTGAGGGAACAATGGTATAGAGAAAGCTGATTAATCAGCAAAATAAACATTTTCTGAATGTTTCATAGTGGTTATATTCAGTACAAATAAACACATGACATGGCCTTAGATCTGCTGGAAGGTCTAATGATGTTCTTAGTGCTTATCTCTGGTTATACGCATTATTTTAAGAAGTTTATAAATATCATGGCATACCAATCAAACATTTTCCAACAAACTGAGATATTTGTTGGTGTGTCATGGCTGTCGTCCTTTGGTTGGAAATGTTTCATTAGATTCAACGTATTCAATCCATGTTTGTCTCTGTTTGTCAGTTTTCAATTATTTTAAATGGACATATACCCCGATAGTATGCATATAGTATACCTAGACATAGAAATGCAGCTCACACATGCCCACCATTGTCTGTAAATGATTTTGCAGTCCCTGTAATTTGTATTATGAAGTCTTGGTCTAAACCTTTCCTGCAACCCGCTGTACTGCTCTCATGTGACTCGAGAAGATTATGAAACCAAATCTGTCTTAATTTTCACTTTTCACATGTAAGTAATTTAAGTCTATAACTCTGTGACTTTAGTTTCTTAGTTTCTGTGTCTTGACAGTACTTTATGTCCAAATCTTATTCATGGTATTTCATTTGTTTTGATTTCTTATCCGTAGCATTGCAATTATTTTCCAATGCTTCACACT
This sequence comes from Protonibea diacanthus, assembly GCA_028641955.1. Lineage (NCBI taxonomy): Eukaryota > Metazoa > Chordata > Actinopteri > Sciaenidae > Protonibea > Protonibea diacanthus. Next base: position 27,464,779 of record CM053979.1, on the reverse strand, counting down.
TTCACAAATGCTTCCAGTAAAAGCCTTTAGCTCACTGTATATAGCTGTGCAACTACATGAGAGCAGTAGAGCCTTTGTATGCTCCAAATAAAGTGCTTGTTGGACTGTCTGAAACCTCCTCCCCCAACACCTGTCCAATGTCTGAATTAGATATTGTGTCTGGCAGTTTTTGTCTTTCCAAAACCGACAAATTGACAGTCGCTCCCATTTTAGATAGCAATTGGCCACATGCAATGATTCACTTTTCACAAAATCACGAGTCAAGTCAATTTCTGTGTGTAAAACCTAGTGCAACACTAAAAATACTTTCAAGGAGAAACTGTCTGAAGGTTTGCACCATTATCCTTATTTATGACTCCACTGAGACAACAAAGATGGTCAATTGAAACAGGTATAGACAGGTTTGTTTTCAGATGTGGTCAAACACTCACACCTCTTCACCTTATTTCCTCCTCTTTCCTTTGCAACTAAATATTAAAGTTCTATGTACCTTGCTATCTTAAATTTCTTAACCTCTTTAACTCCTCCTCCCCATTTCCAGCTTACAACATTTCATTCTCCTCACTCTTCACCTCCTCTTTTTATCACCCCTCCTCCAGCTGCATACACAGGGTGATAATTATTGAGCTGCTGATACTGGCAAACACAACTCTGACAACTTGAGATACAAAACCTCCTCTCCTCTCCTCTCCTCTGTTTCCTACCTGTACCGTGGGCCAATGGGGATTCAGATACCAGCGTCTGTGGTGTTGGTCCAGCTGTCAGTCACCCTGAAGATCAGTGGTGGGTGGAGCTTATATCTCCAGGTGACGGCCTGTCGTTGTTCAGGGTCATTTCTGCCTCCTTGTAACCCCACCCACTGGGCCCCTGCAAGGCCTTATGGGTACCACACTCTGCTAAACATATTTGTGTCCGTGCGTTTGTCGTTCAGTTTAAGCAGTCAGCAGTCTTCTTGGTGAATCTTCTTGTGCTGTCTTCATAGGTTTCCTGTTTGAACACAACAAAGAGAAAAGTTACTATATTGTACCTCCGTGCATAAGCGGTTTAAAATAACAGACAGATTTACCAAGAAAGAAAATGGAATGGTGGAAAGCAGTGACTATAATCACCCATGCCACCAGATGGCACTGTTTCAGTTTGGCTAACCACCTGTGGGCTAAATGTTTTGGGGAACAGTCTTGAGAGAGACCCAGAAGAGAGACGCCACCTTGCTTTACCGCGACACAGGCACGCAGTGTTGTTCTACGGATATTATGGACTGTTTTTGAAGGTAAATATGTTTTGAAGGTAAATGTAGCTGGTGGTCTAAAATATCAAGTGAAGGACATGTGAAGTAATTTGTGACCGCATTTTGCGAACTGTTGTACACTGACATGTTTGTATCTGTTGGATGTTAATAGATCTGCAGACCATGTTGAAGTCAGAGGTAATGGCGTAGTGTCCTGTCGCCACTTTGTTTTGAACTCTGGCCAGATACGCACATTAGTACATGCAAATTCCAATAAATGAATTTTCATGAAATTCATTTATTGTAACTGTTTAAGACGTGAATGTAAAGTGGTTAACTGTGAATTTGTGGGCTGTTTGCGTTACAGGGATGAGCCATTAGAGATATTTTTTTTTGGCTTCCTAAGTACTAGCCTACACGTTCAGAGATATTTTTGCACTCTTTTGTACTAGTAGAAGTATTTTTGCAATCTTTAGTACTAACAGACTGACTTCTACAGTCTTTTGAAGTTGGTGTTTTTGCACTAGGAGTTTATGCTTATAGACAAGACAAGACAAGTCTTGAGAAAGTCTGGAAGATAAGTTTCAGTGTGCAGAGGGGAGTCCTCCGCTGGTACTAATTAGGGCCCGAGTGCCGAACAACGTTTGGGCAGCGAAAGCCCTATTGTATCCTTAGGATTTAAAAAGTTATCAAAATCGTGAGTTTTGGATTTACTGTGTGGGAGGGGCAGGGCCACGAAATTCAGTGTTTTTTCATGAAATTTTGACGTGCTATAACTTTGCGAAAAATACTCCAACCTTCCCCAAACTTCTGATATATAATGGCAGTCTGGCACGGCAGACATGGCGGCCCGTCAAAGTCAAAAGTGCCAATTTTTTGGAATAAATGTATAAGTCCATTGATTTTTTGGCTGATTTTCAGGAAAAAGTGTTGGGCTTTCATATACTTTCTCAGAGCTGTCTGAAACTTCTTGGTCTTATTAAGACCAATATTATGCAAATTTTGGCCACATAATTAATTAAGGGGTGGGGCAAAATTGCCCTATAGCGCCCCCTTGAGCTTTTCTTTGAGGCAGCCCCGCCACAGTTTTGGACACAGAGTTATGGAACCTCAGCCGAATTGTAGATCATGGCAAGACCTACAAAAAAGTCTCTTGGAGCAATGGGCTAAAATTAACAGGAAGCGAGATATTTAAGAATGAAAATCACCATTTTTGGTGTTTCGGGCTGGTTGAGAAGGGGTCATATTTGAACGAACTCCTCCTAGGGATTTTATCCAATCAATTTTAACCTTGGTAGGTGCATTCATATAGACTTCCTCAGTAAAAGTTCAGATGAGTCACATGAAGTCCCTGGGAGGGATATATGAACGCACCTACTAAGTTTGAAGTTGATTGGATAAAATCCCTAGGAGGAGTTCGTTCAAATATGACCCCTTCTCAACCAGCCCGAAACACCAAAAATGGTGATTTTCATTCTTAAATATCTCGCTTTCTATTAATTTTAGCCCATTGCTCCAAGAGACGTTTTTGTAGGTCTTGCCATGTTCTACAATTCGGCTGAGGTATCATAACTCTGTGTCCAAAACTGTGGCGGGGCTGCCTCAAAGAAAAGTTCAAGGGGGCGCTATAGAGTGATTTTGCCCCGCCCCCTAATTAATTATGCAGCAGAAATTTGTTTAATAATAATATTGGTCTTAATAACCACAAGAAGTTTCAGACAGCTCGGAGAAAGTATATGAAAGCCTAACACTTATGCCTGAAAATCAGCCAAAACGTCAATGGAGTTATACATTTATCCAAAAAAATCAGTGTTTTTGAATTTGTTGGGCTGCCGTGTCTACATAGTTTCTCAAAAACTCACCATTTTTGGAGGGTTTCTTCCCAAGGTTGTTTCTGATATTTTCACTCAGTTTCAGCACCGTTGTCCGAGCTGTACGTAATCTCGAAAAAGTGTTTTTTCTTTCTATCGCCACTAGGAGGCGCTATGAAAATCACCAAATGTTGTCATGGAAATGTGTTCTAGGCCAGACTGCCATTATATATCAGAGGTTTGAGGAAGATTGGAGTATTTTTCGCAGTTATAGCACGTCAAAATGTGCTTTGTGATGACTTTCCTTTATCACTCAAAAAAAACAAAAAAACAAAATACTTGCCTCTCCTCTTTATTAACACAATCCATTCAGATGAAAACATGCAAAAAAAAGAGAGAAAGAAAGAAAAAGAAAAATTAGCAGCTTGACAATGTTGGGTTGATGTTTTGTCACATCTGGGCATTAACAACGTGAGTGTTTTGGCACTGACGGCAGACAGCACTTACTCAGTAAAGAGTGAAATGAAGGGTTATATTGATGATGTTCTGCCCCCGTATTGCGTGATTCTTTTTATCAGCCTTCTGCCAGTATGCTCCTTTGAATAATTGTTTGTTTTAACAGTTGAACATGGAGTAATAGATCTTTCACTATTTCCAAAGATAGTTTAGATAACTACATCTTCTATGTCTTGGATATATTTACATGTGGATTAAATACATTTTTGCTATTATGTTGTAGTTCAGCTGAAGATGTTTAAATTGTTCATGGATTCATTGTACTGTACTTGCCACTTAATGTTACCTCTGCAAACACTCCACAAGAGTTATACAATGTAACTCTGTATGAATTTAAACTGAGAATATTCCTGGCCTGGTATATATGGACTACATCACAAACCAGTCACTCTTTTACAGCTTGTAGTCTCAGCACAAATGTGTTCATCATTCTTCCTAGTTTTCACTCAGTTCATCTGCATCAAACTGAATCTCCACAGACCACAAATGATATGGAAGATTTGCTCTGCAATGAGTTTTCATTGGTGGCGAAATGAACAGGAAGTCAAACCGGCAATGAGATAACAGCAGCCTGCCTGCTGTGTGTCAGTTTGTCTGTCCAAGCAAGTCAAATGACATCCGATAATGTGGGGCTCGTCACCATGGTGATGCAGCATGAGTCATTGTGAGGTTCATTTTGGAGACAAAGGCCTGTGTCGAATGTATGATTATGATGAAGACAGAGAGAACTTGCTGACATACCAGCACACATACAAATACTGTATATGGATATAGTGTCTTATGTTTACTCACACTGCCTCTCATTTCCACCATGCTCCATTTCACACATGCCAGTCATTCTTCCTCTTTCAAAATAAAAGCAGGTTTGCAAGCTAGCGTTACATTCTGTATACACTCACTGTATCGCTATCACCAACCACATCCTCGTTGTTCTCACTGTTTGATATTGTATTGTCACTGTTGCTATAGCAGTCCTCGTTACTATCAGAGTCTGTGAAGCAATTTGTGAGGGCTTGAGCTTCCAGCCAGAACTTAAATTCATGCTGGTGTCCCTTGTGATTATAAGCACTATTTTAGTCCTCACATGTGTGTTAGGTATCACATAATCTCCTTTTCACATTCATCTCAACTGGGTGTATTCTAACCGCTCTTAATTCTGTTCTGTCTCTGGGTTTGGTAGGAGCAAGTGAGAGGGAACTGGCTCATAGGAACTGCTGTAGTTGATAAAGTAGAATTGGAAGATGGATTCATCTTCATAATGTTCAGTATACACAGTTTTATTGGTTAGAGGTGGGAATCTATGTACAACATGTTTGAACACCTGTTGAGATGTATTAGACACATCTTGACACATGTCGTCTTGTTATCAGTGTAGTTACTACTTGCTGCTCTTTGGGGAAATGAATGCTAAGAAAGAATTCTTTAAGTCTCACTTGTAGCACTTTGCTTGCTTTGAAGAACCTTTTTATGTTCAATAATGTTTTTTTCTTTTAAAGCTTGTTGGACTACTAATTACTGTTTTTTTTTTAAAAGTTGACTCTTTACAGCAACTACTTCCAGAACCAATAGGTAAAGTATTTGTTGCAGAACTGACATAGGTAACTAATTTAAATTGTTTTACTCATTAATACATGGTTTAGAACCAATGCTTGTCTTCCTGTGTAGTAATCAAATCAAATCAAATCAAATCAAATTTTATTTATATAGCCCAAAGTCACAAAACACAGTTTGCCTCAGAGGGCTTTACAATCTGTACAGGGACACCCTCTGTCCTTAGACCCTTGGTTCAAGTGAGGAAAAACTTGCCCACAAAAAACCCTTTTTACTGTGTAGTAATAAGTAATATTATTGTTCATTATCAATAACAATCTCACAGAGGTTCGCACTCACATGCATTCCAACGGGCACTTCAGAGTCACCAATGAACCTGAGTGTATTTGCATTTACATTTACATTTAGTCATTTAGCAGACGCTTTTATCCAAAACAATTTACAGAAAAGGGAACAATCAAGGTACAGTGTGATAAGAAGCGTTGCGTGCAACAATAAGTGCTAGTGACGATTCTTTAAGGTGTAGATTTGTTGTGTAGTGCTAGGAGAGAAGGTCCTCTCTGAAGAGCTGGAGGTCTTCAGGAGTAGAGAGGTAGAGAAGGTAGAGAGGGACGCCTCTGATCTGAACTGGTAGTGCATTCCACCAACGGGGAACAACAAACGAGAAGAGTTTGGATTGTCTTGAACGAATGGGTGCCAGAGCAAAGCGTCATTCATTGGAGGAGCACAGTGGTCGTGAGGTAGCATATGCCTGTATAAGGGCGTCCAAGTAGGTAGGTGCAGTACTGGAGACAACTTTGTAGGCAAGCATTAGCACTTTGAATTTAATGTGGGCTGCAACAGGTAGCCAGTGGAGCTCGATGAGCAGTGGGGTGACATGTGACCTTTTAGGTTGGTTGTAGACCAGGCGTGCTGCCGCGTTCTGGATCATCTGAAGGGGTTTCACTGTGCAGGCTGGGAGGCTCGTCAGGAGAGCATTACAGTAGTCTAGTCTCTCTTTCTTTTCTTTTCTTTTTTTTTTTTTGCCTTTTCAAGCTTTATTTTGATAGAGACAGCTGAAGAGTGACAGGAATGTGGGGAGAGAGAAATGGGGAATGACATGCGGGAAAGAGCCACAGGTTGGATTCAAACCCTGGACTTTCGCAGCAAGGACTGAGCCTTCACACATGGGGCGGCTGCTCTACCAACTGAACTAAACGCCGCCCCCAGTAATCTAGTCTTGAGATGACGACAGCTTGTGTCAGGAGTTGAGTAGCATGTGCATTAAGGAAGGTCTGATTTTTCTGATGTTGTAAAGTGCAAAGTGGCATGATGGGCAACTGAGGCAACATGATTGGAAAAGGTTAGATGGTCATCAATCATAACCCCTAAGTTTCTCACCACCCTGGTGGGGGCCAGACATAAAGAATCGGTTTTGATGTTGTGGTGATGATGTTTGTGGTATTTGGACTGTGAGAGAAGAAAACCAACACAGGCATGAGGAGAACATGCAAGTGTGGAAAATGTAACTTTTTCATGTGCATTAGTAACTCAAACATGTACCTGCCTGTCTAAATTACACTCCACCTTACATAGACAGAGGAACGTGTGGCACTCTGAACATATGTTCTGCACCCTGTGTGTTAGCATTTCAACGGCCTTTATAGGTGAAATAAAAATGACAGCAGCAGTTTGTTTAAATAAAGATTATTTTCTGATTATTCACATCTCATTAATGTTACAATGCAATGTGTTTAAAGGATAAAACATGAGGCGCTATTTTTTTCTAAGAAGAAAATTGGAAAAGTGTATAGTTAGCAGGTGTTATTTTAAAGCAGCAGCATCCCAGCAATGTGTGGAAATACATATAATGTTAAAGGGTGCTTTAATTGCTCCTGAAAAAGATTTCTTCCTAAAAGTAAAGGAATACTTGCATAAAAAACAAAGGCACAATCTGTGTGTAGTTCTTGACAGAGGTGTAATATGGGAGAACTAAGAACCCAGGGTCAAATCACAGGCAGGGCCTTGAATAAAACATTGAATAAGGCCTTGAATAAGGCTTTGAATGTATTAAGATGATAAAAGGGGCCTAATGAGGCTGCCTACGTACAGGCCCCAGACTTCCTGTGCTACATCACTGGCCCTCATAGAACAGATAACAGAACGACACAGACTTTGGGTACAAGCCTTTAGTGACAGAAGACACCCAGTCACAACTATGCAGCCAATTAATGAACAATACATATTAACAGCTCCACTCTTCAGTTAAACCATTTCGTGAATGAGCCTCAGTCTCCTTGCATCTGAGACAACTGAACGGAAGGACAATTGTCTTTCTCCTCTCTAAATACTCTGAATGCTGACTCCCCTGCCCATCCACAGTCTGTTGGCTGCTTCACCCTGTGGAAAACAAACAAAAAAAAAAACACAGCCTGTGCCTCCTGTTGGATGAATAGCTACAGTTTGTCAGAGATGTGATCAGTGAAAGTTGGTTGCTTTTAAAATAACCAAAGTGTTCAGGCTCTCTGAAGTCAGACACAGTCCACCATTACCTCATGTCTAATTTTGACTTAATATACTGTCATTCCTGAATGCAAGAGCTGGAAAAACAGCAAAATGATTGTTTACTGTCTGTCTCGACTCCTTTGAACTCATTCACATCAATTCACTTGTCCTCCCTTTCCTCTCACACTTCCTCTCTCCTTCCAGCCCTCCACCCTGGCAAACACAGTGGGAGCGAAGGGTGAATTAATAAAGGAGTGAAAGTGGAGCAGAACTCCCTGAGGTCCGCCTTTTCTGGGACGCTGACACAGAGAAACACACACACACACACACACACACACACACACACACACACACACACACACAAATATAAGGCCTACATGTTCATAAAGCCACATGCATAGTTCCCATGCATGCTGTGGTGATGAGATAGGAAAGGAAGAAGAGATACCAGGAAAACAATCCATACATCCCATCATCTGCAAGCTCCTGCCTTAGGAAGGGAGGGATGTCAGGAAGCAGGAGAGGGGAGGCTGAGGAGATTAAAGAAGAGAAGGGATGCATGAAGAGTGCTGCACAAGGTGGTGAAACTTACAACTGTGCTCTTATTTCCTTTCCTCCTCATTCCTTTTATTATTTTTCCCAGTGGCCCTATATACTCAGTTCCTTCCTTCCTCTCCATTCATCTTCCCTCTTCTTCTCTCCTCTTTCCTTTCCTTTCCTTTCCTTTCCTTTCCTTTCCTTTCCTTTCCTTTCCTTTCCTTTCCTTTCCTTTCCTTTCCTTTCCCACCCTCCCCTCCTCTGTCCCTTTCCTCTCTCTGCTCTCCTTTCACTTAATTTCTTCTGTCCTCTTTTCCTCTCTTCTCTTTTCCTGGTAATTGTAGTTGAGCATGATGTTTTGGTGTCTGTTATAAAAACCAGATTTGAGCCCGTTTCTTGGATTATTTCCACCTTAAATTCATAGTAAAATATTTGCATTACCATGTTGCTTTACAGCTGGGGAGGTGGGGATTGTTTCAATGTACACTCATAAAAGCTGTTAATATTTCTAAAGTCTTTTAGCAGGGAAAAAGAAAACGTCCCTCAGGAGTTTCATTGTAATTCAAAGCATTGTAGTGGACAGACACTGGGGATCAAGCCAACAACTCTTCAACTACTCACTAGATTTTCTAACAGATCTGCCAAACAGCTTTTCATCCCTTGACTCCATCCTTTCTCTCTGTCCATCACTTTGTTTTTTATCACTTCATCCCTGCAATCTGCTGAGGGAAACAAAGAAAGAAAAAGCAAGATCAGGTGAATAAAATCAAAATGAAACTAAGTGCATGCATGTATAAATGAATGAATGAAGGAATGGGAAAACATTTATGCATTACAAAATCTTCTATAAGTCAATTAACTGCTCTTCTGTTTTTGAGCTGTATCACCAGGAAGTGACATGAGGTTTTCATCTTTAATAAATTACTGTGAAATGATGATATGTGTTGACACGGCTCTATAGAGAGCAGCTCTGAGTTTACCGCTTGGTTTCATTTGTTTCCATTGTGAGAATAACTTTGCTTTAAATGAAATCATATCAATGACTAATTAAAGTGTCCTTCTGCCTTTCTTGTTCAATCATACAGTGCCATCTGTTTGAAAATTACAGGTTTGTGCCCTCCAGTGGTCATAAGCATTGGATATCAGCATCAGAATGTGCACAGTATTTAATATGCAGAATAGCCCATTTCACAATAATATATAATAAATGATGATCACTGGGTATCTGAATCCATAATAATACATTATCATATAGTTGATATATTACTGTATGTGGTTTTATATATATATATATGTATATATTTTATATAATCTGAGCCTGCAAAGTAACTTGTTACTAAAGCTATCAAAGTGAATGTAATGGAGGGGTTTGAATCCGGCCTGCGGCCCTTTGCTTTTCCCTCTCTGTCTCTCTCTCTCTCTCTCTCTCTCTCTCTCTCTCTCTCTCTCCCTCTCTCTCTCTCCTCACGTTCAGCAGTACTACAACCTGTAAAACAACTCACAATCACAAAATAATAAGCTCCTTTTCTTGTGGGTTGATTTGTACGGATAAAAATACATCAGTAGATCATTAAATATTAAAGATTAAATACTGACAAAACATCAACATATGTATTTGAGCATTTCAGCCCAGAAAAAACGGAATGTTTGTCTTGACTCCACATAGTGGACAAAACTGGAGCAAGACACGAAAGCTCACCAAGCTTCAAAGTAACAAGATAAAGATGAGGACAGATTGAGTAATATAAGAACACAGTTCTGAATATCTGCATCTGGTTTTAAATAAACTGATTCCTTTATCTTTGAGTTACTACCTAATTCTCTCTCTGGCTTAAGGCATCACATAAATTAAAGCAGCATTTAACTAATGCAGAAAAAAGGAAGAGAGAGAGAGAGAGTGACGGTATGACGAGATGAAAGCAGTGAGGAGAAAGGATGCAAAAGAGAGAAATAGAGCAAGAAGGAAAACATGCAGAAAAGGTGAAATAAAGAGTCAGAGCTCGAAGCAGCAAGAGGGAGAAAGAAAGAGAGCCTCTTGCACAAGCCCAGGGGGTATCCTGCCATCCCAGAATGCTTTGCTCTAACCTACTTTGGTATTTCTGTTTCTGTCTTTGTCTCTGCAGCACTCTGAGTGGGCTAGCTACCCCATACACACCACCACACCACACACCATCTAACTGACTGAGTTTTGTATATGTGTGTTTTCCTGGATTTCTATCCTTATGAGGGCCTTGTTAAGAACTTGATAGGGTTACATATGTTTGTTCTTGTATGTTTGCCAACACCTGATCTGATACGTACTGATACTTACATACATTCCCACACACACTTCACAGAGTCAAAGATGATAGGAATGATGAGGATAGTCTTCTCATGGTATAAAATCCTCAAAACAATTGTATGAGTGTAGCTTGTGTGTGTGTAGCTGTGTTATTATTATGAGTTGCGTGTGTCCTTGAGTCAATGCAACTGTAACGTGTGTGTCTGCGTGTGAGAGTATATGGGTGAATGAGTGGAAGTGTGCATGTGCATGTATGTGTTTGAGAGCTGTGCAGGCTGAGTGGGCAGCCTGATGATCAGCTCAGCAACACTCTGTTACCATGGAAACTAATGAGCAGCACACAGAACACATCTATCTATCTATCTATCTATCTATCTATCTATCTATCTATCTATCTATCTATCTATCTATCTATCTATCTATCTATCTATCTATCTATCTATCTATCTATCTATCTATCTTTTTTGTTCAGTTTTAACGATAGAGAACAGCTCAGAAAAGAAACTGCTGATGAGCTAACGACTGGAGAGTTCACTCAGCAGTACGTGAGTGCGCATGTGCATTAATGTTAAGTATTAAGTGTTTCATTTATTATTGGTTAGCTTCAACGTTATTAAAAAGAATAAATTCAGAGACTTATTACTCTAAAATTGTTGGTCTTACTTAAAAATGCACACATTTATTTGTGTTCAGTGTTAAAAAATATTATATGGCTCTCACGGAAATCCATTTTGAAATATGTGGCTTTTATGCATGCCCCATAACTTCAGACCCATGTACAAAATTGTTTTAGTTTTTTGTGATAACACTGTAGTGATATTTACTCTCTAACTAACAATTCCCTAACTTTAACCATATCTTAGTCTTTGTCACCGCATACCCGAGCCCAACATTTATTCCTACATTTGAAATTGGTAACCTAGCGGGGACCAGGCTTTTGTCCCCACATGACAAGTCCCCACAAAGTGATCACAAAGCACACACATACACCTATTGTTAGTGTGTTATTCAACACTGGAACCAGGGCTCCACCTGCTGCATGCACAGGAACACACACACACACACACACACACACACACACTTAAAGCCTTTAAGCTGTCATAATGATCAATGCTTTTATGGTTCTCCATGATCACTTTCTAACACACAATTAACATACAAAATCATAACAGTGAAAAATGTGACTAAACTAGACTAGACTCATGACTGTCCATACAAATTATGTGCTGTTCCTTTCAGCTGCATGTTCAGAAGCTGGTTCAGCAAACTGCTGTTATCTGTGACTACAGCTATGATTAACTCCGACTGCACCTCACACACTCCATATGCATGATAACTTTAAACACATCAGCTGCATTTTCAACTTAGAAGCAGAAATTTATTACACATATTTTCTCTCTACCTACCCACACCTGTTGCATTGTTTGTGCTGAACAACTGAGCAGAACTCCATTAACTTTCTGACCAAGGACAGCCCACGCCGCCTCACAATGCTTTTTGCATTCACTGTAAAAACACCAACAACATAAAACATTGCTTGCCTTTGGCAGTTATTTTGTTTTCCAGTGTTTATGGAGCTTTTACGGTTTAGAAAACTGAATCTATCCAAGATGCATTACTGGATTTAGTAATGAGGCTCCTTAATGGCAAGGACTATGATGCAAGATGGGACAGAGGGAAAGAAACAAATTAAACAATCACTTCATTGAACCTTTATAGAGCTATTTTTTAAAATAGTTTCTAACCTGCATTGTACTGTGCTTCCTCATACATGGGCTAGTATAGAGCACAGATCAAAACAAGGTTAAAGGACCCCTGTGGAGTTTTTAACCACAACTGAGTGGGTTCCTGAATGGTTTGAAAAAGTAAGTTAGCGCTAGAAGACATGGGTTTGTAATTCACAGTTCCTGCCTTTACTTCCAGCTACTCTACAGATGGCAGTAATGTGCCAACAGATACAGTGAAGAAGAAGCACAAGAAGACTGCTAGAAAGCCCACATGAATGTAAACAACACACTAAAAACTAAAACACAGATGTTTTATGGGGGAAAATGCCTTCAAAGTGATATTAAACCTTAAAGATACACATTATGTCTTTTTGTGAGCATAAACGTATTTATAATGATCAAATCAAATCAAATTTTATTTGTATAGCCCAAAGTCACAAAATACATTTGCCTCGGAGGGCTTACGTCCTTTGGTTTCAGGACTGACCAAATTAGACAAATTCCACATTCAAACATTCTTCATCAGCAATGAAGCATCCTGCTGACTGTCGGACCACATAGATTATTTAATACAGTAATTAGTGAATGGAGCAGACAGCAGATGGTATTTTCAGAGATCACTGGAAACTACAGTGGATGGACTGCCAGCACAGGCTGGTTTCCTCTCTTTTACCTCATGTCCTTCCTCTAATCCTTTTTGTCCTCCCCCTTTTTTCTCTCACCCCTCACTACAACTTATGTTTAACAGAACTCCATGGAGACGAGCACCTGCCCTGCATCATACAACATATTATATTATATATATGTGCTTTATTTATCACCCAGAAACAAAACAGCTGAAATCAATGTGTCTTTTGTTTAAAGTGACTGAAGTGAATCCTGACTGTTGTCTCAGAAGTAAAGGAGGAAGTAGCATCACAGTGTGTCAGTGTTACATCTTAACACTGATCTTTCCCAAACCTAGAATTTTTTGCCTAAACCTAACCAAACCATTACAATATTTTTTTCTTCTATTTCTGGCCTATTTATTAGAATTGTTGTTTTTTTGTTACATATCTAGAGAGACCACAGATCCTCTTCCATGGAGTCCACCATGTTGAACTGCCATGTGTCTACAGTAGCCCAGAACTAACCACTGGCTCTAGATATCTCCTTTCTTGTTTTTTGCATGTTTAGCAGCCACAGTAGTTTCTCTTTCGTGGTCAGAAAGAGAGGGTGAAGCAAGGGGTTTGCAATCAGCGACTAAACCACTAGATGCCACTATATCCAATACACTGGTCATTCAAATATAAATAAATGGACTTGATGTGCTCAGATTGACAATAAGAGGCTGCTCGCAAATTGTACACTGGACACAAGAAAAAAGAGATTGTGTGTGAAAATGAAGGATGGGCCCAACAGCTGATCCAAAAGCTTCAGCTGGATGATTGTGGGTTCAAGGAAACGACAAACTATGCTATAGGTTAACTCTAAGTATAGTTTAAAATAATGAAAACAACATACCCAAAATCTCAAGTATTGCAATAGTTTGCTTCCAGGCCTGCTGTTTTCTTTGTTCAAATCATGTTAATGATGGTTAGTAAAATCATATAGCACCAGATAAACAGCAACCCGCACCACTACTTTGTCCTCATTAATTCTTGTTCTCAAGCTTTGCTGTCACTTTCAGTTCATCCAACTGGACACTGGAGAAGAACATGAATGATGTTGGGTGTTATTTCAACTTGAGGTATTTCACATTACTCACAATACAACCTTTTCAACACTTTCAAATTTGTAGTCGTCAGCCCTAAGTGACACTGACTCAAGTTACATCACTTGAGACAGTTTGTCACACTTTGTGCAGCCCCCTCTGGAACCACAAAAGGCTTTATACAACTTTTTGGACATGTGCAATACTCCAGGACCTGTAAACAGACTCTGATGTGTAAAATAGAGGCCTCCAAGACAAATGTCCGATGGGCATTTAAACATTCTTCATCTTTCCTTTTTGATAGCGCTTATAGTTAGGGCTGGCTCAGGTCATTCCTTAGTTATGCTGCCATAGGACTAGACTGCCGGGGGACTTCCCCTCCCTCCTCTCTCTCTCTCTCTCTCTCTCTTTCCAACTGTAAACATACCTGTCTCATTAGTGCATGTTAATGCATGTTACTAACTAAGCTTCTTCCTCCTCAGTGTCATTCTATCATTTATTGTAATTCATTGTCATTTTATCATTCATTGTAATTGTACAATATGTTTGTGTTGATTTGTTCTGTACATGTGACATCCATTGCACGTCTGTCCGTCCTGGGAGAGGGATCCCTCCTCTGTGGCTCTTCCTGAGGTTTCTTCCACCTTTTTTCCCTGTTAAAGGGTTTTTTGTGGGCAAGTTTTTCCTCACTGGAACCGAGGGTCTAAGGACAGAGGGTGTCACTCCCTGTACAGATTGTAAAGCCCTCTGAGGCAAACTGTGTTTTGTGACTTTGGGCTATACAAATAAAATTTGATTTGATTCATGCACACACAAGCATGGACAAAATGTAGATGTCCGTGTAAACCGGCCTAAACATGTAATAACAGCAGGCTCTTGTCTACTGGCAACCCCAAACCGCCCCATCTGATTGGCTAATGGTTGGGAAGGCTCTTTGATGACTCACTCTCTTTCTCACATGCAAACCTTACGTACAATGAGACAAAGAACTTTCCAATGTTCTCTGTTAGTGTTTTCACAAAAACAGTTGCCAACATTTAACTAAGTCAGAAAGAACTAAAAACAAACATCACAAACATTAATGGCCTATTCTGATGAATATCAACTTTGGAAAGTCTGGAGGGTCCAGTCAGAGCCCACTCTTTCCTGTGGTTCTCTCTACAGTATGTGTGTATGTGTGTGTCCATGGGCATCCTGTATGTGTGGGTGGACAGTGAAGCTGAGTCGTCATGTTGGGCAGAACATATCTGCATATTCATAACCAAGCATTTATACAAGCCTGCACACACACACACTCAGGTGAACACAGACGTACAAAATTTACCATGAGATGTTCTCAAAATTCTAATGGCATCGTGCTGAGGAGAACAGCAGGAGGCAGAAAGGACAGCGAGAGAGAAGAGATAGACGGAGAGAGCAAGAGGAGAAGAGGAAAGACACAATCGAAAGAGAGGAAGAGAATGAGTGGTAGGCAGGAGGAGACTGTGTGGGTTGACTTTTTCTCTCTCGGGTGCTATGGTAACCTACAGAGCTGCAGCTAATCATAGGAGAGAGGAGAGGAGAGCAGGAGAAGAGGGAGGAGAGAAGAGAGGAGAGTAGAGAGGAAAGGAAAGGAGGAGGGAGGATAAGAGAGAAGAGGGGAGAAGGTTTTGGTATTCAAAATTCAAAATTATTGAACCACTTCATGAAAAAAAAACTAGATTACTGTCACATCCTCACTTCATTCCTGAGAGACTGTTTCTCTGATTGGAAACTTCAAATCAACTCCCCACCTTTCAACAGGCAGGTTGTACAGCGACCAGCAGATACATTTTAACATCTGGACCTAAAAACTCAGCACAGGCTGTCCAGGTGGACTGAAACTTGTCCAGTTGGGGTGGCCTGCACTCTCCACTCCTGATATGAAAGACAGCACAGACAAACTGTGCTTGCATTCTTTATTCACACTCAGTCACACAGAGTAAGGTTTGCTGTGAGTGCTCTTGGGCCTAGCAGGGCATCTTTGCGTCTATAAAACCCTATCACCCTACCCAGCCAGACAGGGCACTGCCTGATGCCTACAATGTCTGACCAGCAAGGAATCCCTCTTCTCATGGTTCACCCATGCAGATGAGGCCTTTTCATAAGCAAATGTTGAGCATCCTCCTGACTGGAGACATTGACATCATCTGCTTAAGCTGATAGTAGGAGGACAATCAAAATTGGAGGATCCAGGCAGTGAAATACCACCGACCTGACCTCTTACCTGCACAGCAGGGGTTCAGTAACTCTAAGCTACTGTAATTAGGACAACCCTGTGATTGGCTGACCCTGGCTCAGCCCTGGCTACATCCTCACCAAACATCGAGCCCCCCCATACATCAGTTATCCCTGTTTAGCCCAGTGACACACCTTTACTGTTAGCCTGTCAAATTGATGCTGTCTTTAGATTATCTATCTCTGCTTTTAGTACGTCCACCTGCACATCACTGCCCAGTTTCACAGACTATCAGCCTATCAGAGATGACACTGGTTGAGAGGCAGGTCCAATATGATGAACATGCTAAATATTATAAGTGCTTAACGTCTGCAGATGGATTTCCTCCCTTGCAGTTTATTTTTAAATCTTCAGTGAAAAGTTTTGATGGCTTGTCCTCATCCAAAATGTATTGATTCTTAGCAGACAGTGTTTGATTGTGTCCACTGTCAACAGAAGGAACAAGTACTTGACTGATCATAATCTCATCATAACTGATCATAATCAGGGCAAAAAAATAGCTTTGCAGGAGGAGAACATGTTTGTACTGAGGCAGATTCTCTAACAGAAGGTTCTAAAAAAACAACAGGCCAATCAAACCTAATAAAAAGAGTATTTTCTTAATTATTCACACCTTTAATCTCTAATCTCTATATCAGTTTTTTGTTATCAGTGCTTATCTCTGCAATATTCAGGTGGAACCAAAAAAAGTTACTTTACTCATTAACATCCAAAAAATTGTAAAGTGAAGGACTAAAAAAATGTCTCTAAGAACATCTCTAATAAAAAAAACAAACAAAAAAAACCATTTCTTTTATATAAAAATAAGGGGAATAAGAATGAATGTAATTGTGTTTTTTTTTTATTTCTTATATAATCAATTAACTCTCTTAACTCTCTTACTCATCATACAACATTTCAGTAAGTTTTTTTTTCTGTTTACCCCCCCCCCCCCCAAAAAAAAAAAAAAAAAACAGTTTGTGGGCAGACTTCTGTTTTCTCTGCTGTTGTGACAGTCGATGATATAAACAAAGAGACAGCAAGGCTGTAAATGTACCAGTCCTTTGTTCCATAGTCTGTTGTGTTACGTACACACTGGGGCGCAATGCAGCAAATTAATCACAACATGATTCAGCCTCATGAAAAAGGATGAGCACTTTGGAGGCTTATAAAAGCCAAACCTGTCACAGAGAGCAGGGACGACATTCCAAACTTTTGAATTGACGGTGGGACAGACTTTTGTGTCTTGTTATGATTTGTCTTTTTATAGTCAGTTTGTGTCTCTTTCTAAATGGTAAATGGATCGCCAATCATCTGATTAGTGGATGACCTGTGGTTGCCTTTTATCTCTTTGCAGTTATTTTGTGCTCTCTCTTTGTGCTTTGTATCTTTAGATACATTTTGTTTTTGTGGACATGTCTTTTAGCTGTGGCTCGGCGATATGATCGGCAGTTTGATCCCCGTCTCCTCCAGTCTGCCACCAATGCCATCAGTGTATGAATGTGAAGAAGACTAGAAAGGTGTTATATAAGAACAGTTCATTTACCATTTTGGGTCTAATCTAACACATTGTAATGACTTTCCAAAGGGAAATGTATCAGTGTGTATATTTTCTGTCTTTGTGGTTATTAGGGAGTGCGAAACAACATTTGGGCAGCAAAAGCCCTATTATATCCTTAGGATTTTTCTTTTTTTTCCCTCGGTGCCACCTCAGGGGCGTTTTTGAGGGGCTAAACCAGCTCGAAAACTCACAAAATGAAAACTCAAGCAGTAAAGTATGCTGAAATGTTTAGAATCTGGAAGTTTCATGGGCGCTCGGACCAAGATGGCTCCACAGCGCCTACAAAATCTTGTGCGGAGTCTATAACTTTGCGAAAAATATTCCAATCTTCCCCAAACCTCTGATATATTAATGGCAGTCTGGCCTAGAACACATTTCCATGTCAACATTTGGTGATTGTCACAGCGCCCCTAGTGGTGATAGAAAAAAACATTTTTTCGAGATGACGTCCAGCTCAGACAATATTCGCCGTACGGTGCTGAAACTGAGTGAAAATATCAGAAACAACCTTGGGAAGAAACCCTCCAAAAATGGTGAGTTTTTGAGAACCTATGTAGACACGGCAGCCCAACAAAGTCAAAAGTAAAAAAGTAAAATAAATGTATAACTCCATTGACTTTTTGGCTGATTTTCAGGAAAAAGTGTTGGGCTTTCATATACTTTCTCCGAGCTGTCTAAAACTTCTTGTGGTTATTAAGACCAATATTATGCAAATTTCGGCTGCATAATTAATTAGGGGATGGGCAAATCACTCTATAGCGCCCCTTTGAACTTTTCTTTGAGGCAGCCCCGCCACAGTTTTGGACACAGAGTTATGAAACTTAGCCGACTTGTAGAACATGGCAAGACCTACAAAAAAGTCTTTTGGAGCAATGGGCTAAAATTAACAGGAAGCGAGATATTTAAGAATGAATATCACCATTTTTGGTGTTTCGGGCTGGTTGAGAAGGGGTCATATTTGAACAAACTCCTCCTAGGGATTTTATCCAATTGCCTTCAAACTTGGTAGGTGTGTTCATATAGACTTCCTGAGAAAAAGTTATCAAAATTATGAATTTTGATGAAACGGTGTGGGTGTGGCACTCCATGAAATTTGACCCTTTGATCCAATTCTGGCTAATGTGTGTGGCCTATTTTAACAAACTCCTACTAGGGATTTCATCCCATCTAATTGAAACTTGGCGTGTGTGTTCTTAAGGCCTTGACTATGAAAAGTTATCAAAACTATGAATTTTGATGAAACGGTGTGGGTGTGGCTATTTTGTCAAATTTGACCCTATGAGAAAAAAGTGGTTGCTTCTCATGTTCTGTTTTAACAAACTCCTCCCAGGGACTTCAGGGACTTAAAACCGTTGTGCGCACATGCATCAGGGCCCGTTCAGTGCTGCTAGCGGCTTTAATTTTTCACTGTTTCTGTGTCTCTTTGTTGTCATTTAGATTTTACGTCTTTGCTTTTGTATAATTGACTTTCCAAAGGGAAATGGTAACAGTCACTTCATACAGAGGCTCTGGTGCAGGGGTCTCTGAATTGGTATCCAGAAAACCACCCCTGCCCTTGCAGATGCATCGTGGTCTTACGTTTGTATGACAGAAAAAGGAAATAAAAGCCTCTCTGCACCTGTGAAGTTTTTTTTTCCTTTCATATTGTATTAATCATCTCATGACCCCCTCAGATTCATCTTGTGACCCACCTCAAGCTACAACAATAAAATGCTGCTTTCGCATTGGTTGAGATGGGTTTTAAATGCAGGACCTTTACTTCTAATAGAGTATTTTTACATTAATGTACCTTACCTAAGTAAAGGATCTGAATAATTATTCTGCCAATAGAGATAATGGGAGCAAAATGGTGTTGGATTTCTCCAATGTGACATTTGTTGCTTTTAAATCAGACGTGGGGTTGAAACAAATTGTCTTTTGTCTCTGAAATGTCAGAGAAACACATGACAATGATTCTCAGTCCTGTAATGTACTCATTCATTATTCTAGACAGCAACATTGGTTATCTGAAGCTGCAAGACAATCAGAGACATTGATTCTAGGCTGTTGTTAGTTGATTGCAGATTAACACAGTCTCATGTTGTTCAATAATGGAAACAGCATCACAGCTCATCATTTGAGTGAGTCACTCTCTCTGAGTCTCTTTACTGAAGTTATGTCATCATCATGTTTCCTTGATTTTGTGACAGATGAATTAAATGTTGCCATTAATGTCACAAGAATCACTGGAAACCTGGTGAGCTTTGTTTCTCTCATCTGTTGCTCGCTGTCTTTTTCCTCCTTTGTCTCTCTCTCTCTGCTCATGTCTCACTATTTCAAAATCCTACTGAGAATGATGCAACCATACAGTAACTATACAGGCAAATACAAACACACACACACACACACACACACACACACACACACATGCGCACAGTAATGTGACAGTGTTTCTGAAATCAGACTACTTAGAAAATACTTCATCTCCGCTTAGATAGTAGAGTTCATTGTCAAATAGAAAGCCTCCTCTGTCTAGCAGTTTGTCTCTCTGTCTGTCTTGTTTTTTAACCTGTCTGTCTGCCTGTCTGTCTGCGTATGTAGGTCAGGGTGCCCCAGTTGTAACTGGACCTACTTTAACTTGATTGGTTTACAGAATGTTTTCTGTTTTCTGGCTGATTAGACCTCTCTTCGGGGTATACCTATGCTGGCAGTTTGCTGATGTAATTCATCTTCATAAATGTAAAACAACAGTGAGTGTGAGGAGTGGAGAAGTGGAGATTGTCCTGTTGTCAATATTTGATCATTGTTCAAATTGCATCTGTTTTTCTTTCTAGTCAGGAAGGTTGTTTATCAGCACCTACTGTCACCATTTTTTACAATCTCTTTCTCAAGATAGAACTGTCCTCCTGATCCAAACCAAGATGGTGCCTGGAGTGACATCGCTTTCCCAAATCAAGGCTGTATGACTGACGAGGCAATGTGGGAAACTGCCACAAGGGCATCATTAAATTATATCTAGCAGATTATTATGTAATCCTGTTTTATGATTGAGTCTATTATTTGAGTGTGCATGTGCTCACATGGTGCATATTCCTAACAAGGGTTAACAAACTTTAACAAACTGTAAGGCATCAGCACAGTACACATCGCAAAGAAGGCAGTAGATGGGGAGTCAGTAACAACCCTTTCCACAGTATTTAAGTCCTTAAAGAGTCCTCTGTCCATCTGGATTAACTCCATTTCCTAATTCAAATAAAGATGACAGCTGGAAGTGACATCCCCTTCCCCAAATAAGACAGCAGACATTTTGAACATTTTTTGTAGATATTTTTTTGGCCTTTTCAACCTCCATTCTTTGACAGAGACAGCCTGAAGAGTGACAGGAATGTGTGGAGAGAGGGATGGGGAACGACACACAGGAAAGAGCCACAGGCCGGACCCAAAACCCTGGGCTGCCACGACAAGGACCAAGTCCCTGACCATGGGGCAGACGCTGCCCAATCGACACCCCAGACAGCAGACATTTTGAAATGGAATAACTATGTTATTGGTGTTAACACTAATAACATTAACAATACCTCAGTTCTATTTAAAGGAGCAGTGTGTAAGATTTAGTCGCATCTAATGGTGTAGTTGTAGATTGTAACCACCTTGTTTTAACCTGTCCTTCCAAGCATGTGGGAGAAAAATGGTGGTAATGAAATGCACAAAAACTGTGAAAGGCCCAATCTAGAAGCTGTTAACATGACATGGTGGACGTCTGTAGATATAGAAGGCTCATTCTAAGGTAACAAAACATAACAATTCTTAGTTTCAGTTGCACTAACACATTAATGAAAATAAATAATAAAGAGATTTAAGATTTATTTCTTCCATGTTCTATAAACAGAGCCCCCTAAATCTTACACTCTGGACCTTTGGGTTTCCCGTTGTCTTGAGAAGAGGTCTAATCAGCCTAAAATGAAAACTCCTGTGTATCCGGTGTGTAGAGACTTTAATCAAGTTGTCTTCAGTACCCATATCATGTCCCTCTCCCTCTGGAAGACCTAGTCCTTGACCTCACCTCTCAATCAGAATAAAGCCTTCTCAGAGGTTTTTATTTTATTCAATCTTTAAACTCTCAGTTTTCCAAGAAAGTAGGGGAAGAGAGTATGATTTATCCCTGTAATAACTGGGCATGATATGATTGTTGATTGTACTTGTTGGAGCTGTTGGAGTGATGATTTTTATTTGTAGATATGTGGGTCAAAATAAGTTGTGTCATGTTACACATGAATATGTTCTCTTGGTCAAGGTCTGCTGCTGAAGTCGTGACTCATTTGGACACTTGTTTGTGTTAACACCATAATTTCTTCATAATCTGTCACACTATTGCTCGTAATCTTGATATGTTATTATCAGATGAAATTTAACTAAATCAAAACATGCACAGAGTGCCAGAATTCCCTTTTAGCCTTAAATGACAGCAGCATTTAAACATCAACACACTTCTTCTTCCTCGGGCAGACAGATCAAATCAAACTCCACTCAGGTAAGTAGTCCAAATATTACAAACTGCTTCAGACTCTCCTGATACAGGTCAGCATGTCACTGGTACATCCCTTTAGTAATCTAACTGCTGAAGCTCCACAAGTACATTCAATAAGCAAAGGTTGCCAGGTGACAAATAGAGTTTGTAGCCTTCATGCTGAGTCTTGGATGGTATTTCTTAGCAACTACATTTGTATGTAGGATGATAAAAAGTGAACCCCACAGTGCTGCATGAGTGTGATACATTTGAGGCCACAGGGGTGTCATCATGGACAAATCGCCTTCAGAAAGACTGTGTAACCTTGAAACCAGACAGGATAATCATCTGGATATAAATATATACAGACAGTAACACCGACTGGACGCAGAATCAAAACCATCCACATCCCCCAGAGAGGAATCTGTCTGCTCAGGGTTCATCTACACCACGGTCCAGAAGTTAGGTAAACTTCATCAACTTGTTTTTCTCCTTTGATTTCTTTTTGTCTGTACGTGCCTGCACCAGCATTTCTTCTTTTCTTTTGGCTGCTTCATTGCATCACATACATTTTCTAGAGGATCCGTGCATCATTTTATGTATGTGTAGGTGTATAAAATGATGCACAAGCAACTCCCCATGATGCCCCTCTCCTGAGCAAATACTGTGTCAGCGTCATCCAACACCAATAACACCGCTCAGATGATTCAGTCCCTTCTGCAGTTTCATTGGTCTAAAGCCACATTATCACATGCTGTATCCCATTCATGGACACACAGTCATTTTAAATGTCTGTTGTTTTAATATGATTGTTCTTTTTTGTATTGTGCAAGAGTTTTCACAATAACATACAGCAACAGAGTTTAATACATACTTAGAGGATTTGCCACTAGAACCTGCAATAATTGATCTTTTTGGCTACTAGAGGTCAGTGGAAACAAGATGTGAACATAACAAAGACAAGTCATAACTTTATAACTCATTATCAAACAGCATAAGACATGTTTCTGGCCACATGATGAAAACCTAAATCCATTATTCAATTTATTTTAGCTGTGTTTGGTCTCAACCATCTAGCAGCTAAGTGATTCACTGTGTGTGCTGAGCAGGAAGTGTACAGAAGGTTTTAAGAGATTTTCAGCTGAAAACAGCTGAACCTGCAGCTCCCCTCAGTTTTACTGAGCTTTACAGCAACTTCCAGCTCTTCGTTTAGCAGTACGACTGTTTTGGTTCCTTCTCAACACTTTCACGTCATTTTCAGTCACAGCAGGTGGCAGTGAAAAAACTTACTGTGCTCACCTACTCAGCTTTAAGTAAGACTGGTGAACACAATGGAGCATTTAGCAGCCAAAGAGCCACACATTTCCTTCAGGAGCTGGCAGAGACTAAAACCAGGGGTCAAATAGAATGAATAGTGAACATGGCTCTTATGTTGCTCTGTAACTGCTAAGGGTGAAGCAGCCAAGGAAGCTTAGCATAGCAGAAAGACAGACTAGCTTGTATCTATTTTTTAATCTAACTATCGACAAGAAAGTATTAGGCATGTTGTGGTGATGGCTCAGGTTTGCCTAAACTATGGGATTAGGAATACATTATGTCAGTACAAGCCCTCACAAGTACAAATGTGTGTGTGGGTGTATTCATGTGTGTATTGCAAATAACACATCTATTTCATTTTGTGATATGATATGACATAAACACTATTTCAAACACATCAGATAGTACTGGTGTAAGTGCAATTTTAAGATTGCTAATCCTAGTTTGATAACAGTGGAATTTACAATGGAATTTGTTTTTAATTACAGCTTTGCACCTCCACACTGACAAACTTTCACTGATATGCTGTCATGCTGTGATCTTACAGGCTGTGCTGAAACCTTGACCAGTCAGGAGAGACATCAAGGCTCAGCAGGATTCAGGGCTGTTATCACAGGACTACTGATGTTTCCGTATATTTGAAGAATCTCTCAGGCCTGGGACATCCCAGTGAATCCGTGGGTTAAGGTGAATAACATGTACTTGTGATGTTGTTCAAATCTGGCTACTGGTCTATCTCATCCGACCCCCACCCCTTCTCTCTCTGTCATCTTCCCTGCCACTGCTCTGCATACAGCCCAGCGAAGCAAAAATGAATCCCAAAGCTTTATATCTGCAGTAGATGGAGTTGTGAAGATGAGATGTTTCCTCCTACGCAGGAAGGCAGACAGGCAGTAGCTCTAGAGACCTGAACACCTCTAACTGTAGCTACTGTAATGCTATGGAATATCTGATTAACTCTCACTGATAGCAAACAGGAAGCCTGCAGTCTCCATCTGAGCTCATAGATTTATCCTGTAGATTTATATCTGCAGTGAGAATATGAATTCATTGTGAGGACTGATATCAGACCTGTAGTTGTAAAGATGTTAGAATAGAGCTTCACGAAAACAATATTTAGTTCAGATTGGTTACAGAATCTCTTTAGGTTAACTATGACAAATTCACAGAGCCATCAGGCTGCCATGTTAGCCAGTTCTCCTCCAATTGACAAGATGGAGCAGAGTTTTATGAGCAGAGTGAGTCAGTTAACATCAAGATGGTTGGAATAAAAATGTCTCCGCTCAGGAGGAGTGTGCAGTCATAAGGACCAAAACATCCTCTTCAAAATGTATTATAGTATTTATAAGTCAGTTTCATATTTTTACTATATGATGTATCTTTTGAAACATCTATACAAAATATGATATTTTTATGGCATAATCAGGGAAGCATACATTTGTGTTTTAGTGAAGCTTCAGTAAGACTCAAGTAAGTAAGTTCAAGTCAGATTTAGTAGCATCTAGTAGTGTAGTTGCTGACTGCAACCTCCTGGTCTCACCCTCTTGGGGTGGCCTGTGGGTGGCCGCAAAAGACAAAACCCCCCCATCTAGAGCCAGGGTTTAGTTTGTCCATTTAGGGCTACTGTAGAAACTACACCCACAACATGGAAGAGGACCTAGAGCATCTGTAGATATAAAAGGCTTATTTTAAGGTAACAAAAACACCTGATTATTTTTTCAGGTAATTATACACTAATGAAAACATAGTTATGTGTTTTTTTTAGTAGTTTTAGTACGGTCAGCGCTGTATCCTTGATTTCAACTTCCCAACATTTTTGACTAGCCACCAACTAAACTGGTTAAACTGGTTAGTTTTCTTTATCTCTGATTTCTAAACCTCCTCTACATTGAGTGATACTGCATCACAAGGTTTTGCCTTAAAAGCAAAACAAACAAACAAACAAATATCAGAATCAGCCTCAAAAAGTGTAATTTGTGTTTCATGACGGACAGCGCAAGACAAAAACATCTTCTCATGCTTAGTTTCTGTTGTGTTTTTCTAGAGAAATGAATTAACATTATGTAAATGTTGAACGGCTACTTGGAAATGTCTTTAATTCAATAAATGATAAAATAAAAGCTACAATCAGTGAATATTTGATTCATTTTTACTTGATAAAAGCCTGAAATAAGTTGCCAATTAATTTTATGTTGATGGAATAATAAAACAATCATTTAAATTGCTGTAAAAAAGAATCCAAAACTAATGATATATTTTGGATTAAATGTCAGTACCTTCACAGAATATATTATTTTGTTCCATTCCACATCTGTGAGTTTGTATCTGTAACTGTCTAGCTGATAGCATGGAGGCCTCAACCCAAGAGCCAAATATGATTTGTTCCCTGCATGGTGTCTCAGTAGTCAAAATGTTTATGTCATCGAAACAAAGTTAAACATATTGGATCGTGGGAGATTGTCTATATCAAGTCAGTGTAGCTGTCAGTGAGCCCCATCTCACAACAGGAGGACAAAAACATGAAACACACACTTCCTGCGGATGAAAGTTTTCACACCTGATCTATAACAACCACAAAGTGTTTGAACCTCCTCAGTCCAGCTGAGCAGCAGTCTTCGAGCCTGGCTGTCGTCTGACCCCAAGGTTACTAATGGATGTCTTTGGAAATCGTGGTGGCACGGAGTGCCATGCACTTACAAAGAAATGAAGCCAAAGCATGTCCTGTGTCTCATTATCACTTTTTATGTTCTTTTTCTAAATTGTGACAAGACGTGAGTTATCAAGAGTTTTTTCCCCTGCCCACTTGTTAACTCACGCATCTGCCCACTCCAGTGAAGCACTGGAGTAATACACGGACATATACACACACAGATGAAATGATTCCTTCACACAAATATGGAGAGTATGGAGTATTCAATGAGAAAAGAACAGCCACAGTCTCCCAGATGATTTTAGCAGTGGAGGGTTTTTGGACTGGTGGGACAGTATGATGCTGCACAGCCTGATACAGGAGTAGAGATGGAGTGTTATGTAATTAATACTCCTCCTCCTATGCAGATACAGTAGACAAGCCTTGAAATCCTCAGCCTCAGCTGTAACAGTAGCCCTGAAATGACTGATACAGCTCCTAAGTACAGTGTCATTTGAATCACTCCTTCCCATATAGAGTCGCAGAGCTTGACTCAGCTAAAGCCTTTGCATAACTATAAAACAGGCATCCACTGTAATGAAGGTTTCTTACAGTTACCAAACCCCCTCTACAGCCACGCAGCATGCAGAGAATCTGTCTTTTTCTCTATCTCACCCACACACACACACACACATAATGTACAACCCAATGAAACCTGCTGTTTACCTTAAATACCATAATTCATAGTGCTGGCAAGGACAGGTGACTGGTCAAGCCAAGACACTCAGAGAAAAGTGATGTGGAACATCTCTTACCAACAAATCTCCCCCCTGTCTTCAGGAATCCTTCCTTTGCTCTCCCTTCAGCCCGCTTGTTCCAGCACTCCAGCTTTCATCGTTCCCATAAAGAGAGCAGGAGGACAAAGAGTGAAGCACTTTAAATCATCAGCATTCCTCTTGCTCTTGTCTTTTCTCTCTCCGTCTCTCTTCCAGATTTCTCCACTGTCTCTGTGGGGTGAGGGTAAGGGGGGTGGGGGATGGAAGCAGGAGCATCAGTGATACACTGCCGCGCGCTCCGATGCAGGAGGCTGAACGTCAATCACACAGGTAACCTAGGGAACCATTGGGCCCGCCCCCACCAGCCAATGCTGATTGGCCCAGCGGATGGAGAACCAGAAGTCACAAGTCCTCGCAGATCCACAGATGGTACACTGAGAGACCACAGTAGTGGATTGCATTGCGGTACTTGTGATCTCTCTCTCTCTCTCTCTGTCTGTCTGTCTGTCTGTCTGTCTGTCTCTCTCTCTCTCTCTCCCTCTCTCTCTCTATGTCTCTCTGTCTCTCTGTCTGTCTGTCTGTCTGTCTCTCTCTATGTCTCTCTGTATCTCTGTCTCTCTCTCGCTCTCTCTCGCTCTCTCTCGCTCTCTCTCCAGAGCCTACCGTTTTATTTTACAGTTACTTAGCAACAGACTGGCATGTGTATGTGTACGTGTGCAGAGCAGGAGGAGAGATGTGGGAGAGAGAAAGATGTTCAGGTCCTCAGCTCTCTCTCGCTCTCGCTCTCTCTCTCTGTCAGAGGTGTGGATGGATGTTGAATATTTCAGCTCTCAGAAGCAGTCTGTCTCACAACAACCTGCTATAAGCAGTTAAACACACTGAATGCTGCTTAATAGTGGAGTAACCAGTAACCAATAATAGGGGTGATTGAGAAGTATTATTTGCGATAATTAAATGAAACTCTTGATTCAGTCTTTCATTGTGCATATATTCCTTCCATCCTGCTTGGACTCACAGCAGTTGCACAGTTACAAGATAATGTGAGTGTCACAGTGTCCAGAGAAACTTCTCTAACCACTCCTGCATCAAAGTTCACCTCTGTGCTGCCCCATATATAAGCCATCGAGACTTTATAAAACAAATCTTACCCACAATCATACCGGACAGATCTATAAGCTCTTAGGGGAGCTATGGAAAGTGAGTATTTAACAAAACACCTGGAGACAAAAATCTGTTGTTGCTGCAGTGCTCAAGTTGCTACAATCACTGTTTAACAGTCAAACTGATTGTACACACAGCTGTCAGCAGAGGGCGACATTTACATTGACGAGAGAGAAGGAGATAACTGAAGACACAAGAAAGTTGTTCAAGATGCAAATTCAGACCTCTTCATTTAAACTCTCCATTAATGAAAATACAATGAAGCAGGAGTGTGTATTAAGGGTGTGTTCAACCTAAAAGAGATTATCTGTTCAACAAAGCTGCATGAACATGTGCAGTTAGAATTTAAACCATGTATTGCTATATACCTCTTCACTTTGTTTACTGCACACACATTTACATGCTGCAGTGTCAATGAGCTGATTTTGACATGAAATGACTTTTTTCTTACTTATTATCATTACTTCCATAGTAACAATTATTATTACTGCCAGGAACTGCATTTCACTCTGATTGTTCCTGTTAAATGTGAGAAAATCCTAACTGACCTGCAAAGGGACTATCTGCTTAGAGCCCAGTACTAAGAAACTATACAGCCCGACATCCTGTTAACTGCATGATGTGGAAGACAAATATTAGAAAAGAAAAAGAAAAGGAAAAAGAAAGGTGTCGTGTGAACATTTGAACATAGTCAAGATTAGATCAGAACATTGTCTGATGACTGTTACCTAGTGAGTTTTATCATGCAGGTTTTGTTGTTTTTTTCTCATTGAGTGAATATACTCACTTTTACTGTTGATGCTTTGGAGCCAGACTTCCACTGCACAGCTGCAGTCA
The DNA here is from genome assembly GCA_028641955.1 of Protonibea diacanthus. Lineage (NCBI taxonomy): Eukaryota > Metazoa > Chordata > Actinopteri > Sciaenidae > Protonibea > Protonibea diacanthus. Next base: position 27,435,948 of record CM053979.1, on the reverse strand, counting down.
ACTTCTCAGGGTGCTCACTTGAGGGCAAGAATACATCAGGCAATCTGAAATAATAAAAAAAAACATATGCAATGAATATCCACATGGACAGAAACATATAGGCAGTGTTAGCTTAGTGCAGATAGGAGAGCTCTTTGCTTCACACAGAAGCCAGTTTCACTCTGAAAGCCGTGGCTTCATTTTGGTGGAAAATATCTTCCAATAAGAGCACTTTGGACACATTCATAAAATGAAAAAAAAAAGTAAAATAGAAAAAGGTAATAGGTGGTAAGTTTACAAGAACTCACCACGCCCTTACAACAGAGTCTCTGGCATGGTTACCAACAAACAAAGAAGCCTGTAACTCAGTTATTAAGGAAGAAAGCAAACGTGTTTTACAACCTTTAAATAAACCAACCCTTCATTTCATTTAGAATAATAAGAGGGGAGTTTGTGTTTTTTTGTTTGGAGAATCCTCTTTGGTGTTCTGCCTATTACAAATCAGATGGAGAGAGAACTGATCTGTGGAGACTGTAACATGGTGTTCCGCTCCACTGGGCTGTTTGAGAAACACAAATCACTGTTCTGCATTGGGAGTGAGGCACAATATCTTCGGGTGCAAAGACCCAGCTCTGAACTTCTCAGGAGAGACAAACATGGATTGCTGGACCCTAAACAGACAAGAACCCCCGACCTTGTTCAGGTAAGTAAGTCATACTGATCTAGTAAAGGAGAGCAAAAGTCTGAGCAGGTGAATTAGATGAGCAACCTCGTAGGAAAGTAAAGTAGAAATGCATGCAATTTACTAAGATCTTGTGGAAGATGCACACAAAACTTTATTATATATTTGTTAGAAGCTTATAACATGAAGTCAGTTGAGAATTGTGCAACTCATATGTTACAAGAGTGAGTTTAATCACGTTCACATTGTATGTCACTGGCTGAGGCAGAAGTGAATGAGGTAGAAGTGAAGTCTGTGAGTGGATGTTCAAGCAGACTAGAGCAGATTTCAGAGATATTTCTGTCATTTGGATTAATAAACAGCAGTGGTGGAAGTACCACAACATGAAACTACACCACTCTAAAAGTATTTAAGTATTATCAACATAAACTTAAAGCATAAAAAGTAAATGTTGCTGTTATTATTATATCAGAGGTTTTTGATTCATATTCCTGCAGCCTTAGTTTTTATGTTCCATTTTGCTGCTGCAGATGTTCAAACCTTTTTGCAGCTAACCCACGAGTTTTAAAGAATTTATTTAGCTGAAGAATTAAAGAGAATTTTCTTTCATAAACTTTGAAATGAAGACTTTTCATCTGAAGCAGTGAATGTAAGATGACATTTATTCTTTTTTTCTCAAGTTTATTGACAAAACTGAATTAACGGTAACTACTTGTACTCTGTCGCTTCATTTAGAACAGGAAGTACAAAATGTGGTCCACCTTGCCTGTAATTAAAGTGATGGTTCAGACAGGTGGAGTACAAGGCAGTGAGGTCAGACACATGAAGTGGAGTAAAAACATAGACCCTCGAATTTGTACTTAAGTACAGTACTTGTAGTAAGTAAGTAAATGTACTTAGATGTATTCTACCACTGACAGATGTTATGGACAATGCTGCAAATGTCTTTGTGTGTACAGCTGAGAGGTCACCTGGTGACCCGGTGGAGGAGTGTTGATGCCAAACCAAAGTCAGCAAGAGCAGAGGACATACCGGCAACCAGCCCAACAGAGAGTGCTGCTCTGCAAAATCTCACAGATGAGGTGAAACTGAACTGACCAGACTCCATTTATCCTGAACTACAGTGCTCGAAAAGATCGAAAACATAAAGTCAAAACAAGCAGTCATCATCAGATATTAGGATTCAGAAGATACATCAAACGACTCCAACTGGGATAGCAGCATTTTGACTATATTATGTATTCTGTCATGTCATTCTACCAAGCACCTCAGGCATGTCACAGTCTTTGATTAAAAATGCATGTTTGGATATCGTTTTGTCAGTCAAGTCACACTGGGGTCTAGAGTGAAGTAGGGTGCTATATTATACAAATATACACATGCAAGTATTTTAAGCATATTTTTGTCAAGGATACATTTGTATACATTTGTAAGTGTAAATATGTTGTTTCTCTCTTCTGACTTTCAGTTTCACAGGTTGAGGATGTCCATTGAAGGAAATCTGCCAAACTGGTCAAAAAGGAGCAAAGATTCTGAGGTGGGCTTCATGTTTCTTCTGTCAGTCTTTTTCCTTCTTATACTTTGTACCCAGTGATCACACTAATCATGACAAGGTGCTATAAATGTGCACATTTCTTCTCTATTGTAAAATCTCTTAAGTCATGAGACAGTGCTGTCAGAATGAGTCACAGGCGAAGATGACAGTACATGTTTATGATGCTGGCTCTCAAGGTCACAAAAGAAATGATTTGTTTTGCTCCAGGATGTTTAAGAACCATTGCAGCTCATGAATCTATGCATTTATAAACATGGTCTTTAGGTGAGTGGGCGTCAGCTGGGTCACACTGAGAGACTGAAGGAGATGAGAGAAATGGCGATGCTCCATGAGCGCCAACTGGCCCTGATACATGCTCACAATCAGCAGCTGGAGCAGCAGAGAGATGGTGAGGAACAAACGCAACAAAGTGACTGTGAACTTCTAATCCAGATATCATCCTCTCAAAGCTTTGTGCAAAAATCATCTTAAATATACTGTACACTAAATGTTCATGTCAAAAACTCAACCCTGTGTATGTGTGTGTGTGTGTGTGTGTGTGTGTGTGTGTGCATCAGAGCTGGCACATCAGGTAAGTGTCCTCTCTGAGCAGAACAGTGCAACTCACCTGGAGGGTCTGCTGATGGAGCTCAGAGAGCAGGAGGACAGAAATGAGGAGATGCTGCAACATCTTGCTGAACATCTCCATGTATTACAGTAAATATGAATATTACAAGTATGTGCTCTAATATTAGTGTTTCATACATCAGGCTGTATTATTGACTCTCATTATCAATGATGCAGTGGTGTGTAAGCAGCATTTTAACTACGTTATGGCCTCATACTGTTTAGTTAGCTTAACCTTCAATGATGGCAGGCTGGCTCCCATCAAGAGCGGGCCATACACTAAAATGATGATCGGAGGTTTGATCTCCGGCTCCTCCAGTCTGCATGTCATGTATGTCAGGTGTCCTTGAGCAAGATACTGAACCCCAAATTGTTCCTGAAGGCTGCACTATCAGTGTGTGAATGTGTATGAGTGGTTAGTTTCCAAAAACTGATGGCTGTCGAACCAGTGTATGACTGTGTGTGAATGGGTGAATGAGATACGTAGTGAAAGGACACACTATGTGAGTGCTGAGAGTTCAGCACTGTCTGTTGAAAACAGGCCTGCAACACTTCAGTCTGTAACCGCTAACTGTGCAGCCAGAGCAGACACACACACAACCATTTACTGCGTATTTGTTTGAGTGAATTATGTCGACACAGATATATAGAATCTGTGCTGCTCTGCCTCCAATATGAATATTTGCTGAAATATGTTTTTCTTTCTAGCTGCTGGATGACTTGGAGCGTCAGTTATGTATTTCATTACGCCTGGGTGGATCCTCTTTGTAACATTTGTGGGAGAATAAATTGAATTTCCTATAATAGGGTGGATTGTGGATGGGAAACTTTGCCACAATATGATCTCATTCAAATGATCTACTGCGTTTTCTTTTTCTTTTTAGTGTGCGCGAGCTTTCTGTACCTGCTGATCAGCCAGATCCACGCAGGAAAAACAAGATGCATCATGACAGCTATGAGCTCATTTCTTGTGTAGATGGCCCTCTCTCTGCTCAGATAAAGTATGTACCTACATCCTTCAAGGCTCATTTATTTTAACACCATATTGGAAAGAAGAGGATTTTTTCCCATTTGTCTGTTTGCCGCTAAAAAATCTAAGCCAGTTCTATTGAGTTGCCTGGTTATATGGAGGGTAAGTCACATGTCTTTGTTGCAGAGCCCTGCGACAGGCATACATGCAGTCAGGTGGATCAGATCCAGCCATCGTGGCACGGATGATTGACCTGCAGGCCGAAGCCCAAAGTCTGGAGAAGAACCAATCAGCAACAGCTGCCAAGAGTAAGACTCAGAGTGATAATGAACAGACAATATGTGGCACTTGTCACTGTACAACTGTCAACACAGCTTTATTCAGTTTACTCAGCTTGATTTTTCCACTTGAAAAACTGATTTCAAATATGTCATCCATGGTTATTAGATACCATTTGTATTGTAGAGTATTGTGTCTAAAGGCAGCAGAGTGGTTTTGATTCTAGGCACACACTCCAGACTTATGGCATGACTTACCTTTTGGCCATGAGCCACGTTTATGTTGTCCTCATGTCCAGAGTCGAAGCGCCTTCAGCGAGGTCTGAGCTGGGAGCTGCTGGCTGTGGAGCAGGAGAACCAGAGACTGGAGGAGGAGATCCTCAGGATCCAACAGGCCAGGGGGCGTCACCATAACTATGAAGGTTGGAGAATCCTAGCAATTCAAACAAACCCCTGATGTTTTAGGTCTACAGGTACATTCAAAAAGCAAGACGTGAATCACAGTCTTGCACAGCCATCAGTGAAAACAGTTTGGTGCTGCAGAACTCTGAGTTCTGCCTCTTCACTTCTAATCCATGCACCTTGCAGCGTCATACATGCAGCTTTGGAAATTTATTTTTTTGCCTATGTTCTGTGGTTATTCTTTATTATGTAATAAATGTGCTGCTGACACTGTGCACTGTGTATTTTCATCCATGCCATGCTGAAAAGAAAAATCCATTACCTTAGGTAATAAAGTCAGAACATTGTTAATGACACCAGCCAAATATATAAATAAGTAATGGTCACACATGTTTGGGGTGGTTGTCTTCACAGAGGACATGTTGTGCTTGTGTGTCCTCTCTGAGCAGCACTGAAGACTGAACTCGATCTGATTCAGAGAGAGAACCTCCTGCAGATTTCCAGTTTACAGGCAGAGATGGAGAGAAAGCCCAGGAGACAGCCTCCTCCTCCTCATCTACTCCCACTCCAACCCAAGACTCACATTCATGCACCTCTTTCACTGGTACATCATTTAGACTTGTAGTCAGACACCTTTACATGAAGAAAAAAACTCATGTTCCAGATATTAGTTCCAGATATCATAAAAACATCCTCTAATCGAAACCTTTCATGAGTCCTAATAGTTGACTGTGACATTGATTCAGATACCTCCATGTGTCTCTCAGCTCCATACCAGAGCCGTCGCCTCTCCAGTGGGAAGAAGCATGTTGGACTCTCTGGGTCCGGCCCCCTACGATCCTGCGTCAGTTTAATACAAATATATATCAGTCTTTTCAAATAGCCCATACTGACAAACTAATAATTAATGTTTGCAAATCACAATGAATCATCTACTTCTTCACCTCTCTTCAGATGAAACATAGTAAAAATCACTGTGGTGTTTCAGGGCTGGTTTTGTGGTTTTCTACGACCTGGTGCTGGGAGCTGATCTCTCTCAGAGGTCACTGTGCCTGGTGGCAACTCTCTACTCAGAGGGTCAGGAGGTGGGAGCACCGACTCTGCTGCCCCCTGTTCATTGCCTGCCCGGAGTGTCCCAGCCTTACACCCATAGCCTCACCCCGACAAACCATGCCCTCCTGTTAGTCAAGCAGCCTTTACCCGGGTAGGAGAAAGAACTGTGTTTATTATTGTACAGAGGAAATATTGGGAAATAATTGGAACAGAGTAGGTTTGACTAAGTCCACTGTGGACTAAAAGGAAATTTTCCATTTCCTATGAAGAGAGAACTGTTGATCAGTCCACCCTCTTTATCACCAGATAAATAAATCTAAAAATACATGGAAGTCAAACTTTATTTATTTACATGTCAGCTTTGATGGAGTGAACATACAAGCTCCACACAGAAAGCCCAGAGGTTCAAACCAGAAACCTTCTTGTGAGATGACAGTGCTAACCACTGCACCACCGTGCCATGGCATTTAGTGAATAAACATGGGGGATAAAAAGTATCAGAGAGGACGAGGCTCCTCAAACAAAAGCCAGGCTAAGATGATTCAGTAAAACAAAAACATTTCTCTCTGTAGGATCCATCCGTCACCCTCCCTCTCTCTCGTGCTGGAGGTGCAGGCAGCGAGAGATTCGGATGTTCACCACCGGGAAGTCTTCAAACTGGTGTCCTGTGGCTGGACACGAATGGAACTTTTTGACCAATACAACCAGGTATAGAAGTATGAAGTGAATTATATACAAACTCTGGGAATCTGTGCAGTTATACAGTACAGGGAGAGGACAGTGAGTCAGGCCTCAGTGCAGTATTTAACACATATTAATGTTTATTAATCAAAAATCAGCAGCTCTAAACAGTATCTTTACTGAACATTTAATTATTCCACTTTCATTACCTGCTGAGATCATTAAGAAACTGACTGCACCATCTGGCAGAGTTTTGCATTAACCTATTTTCCAAACCATCTGCCTAATTTAATGTGTCCTAACATTCTAGTATTTTCTCTCCACCAACAGCTCCGTAGTGGTCACTGGAGGGCGCCAGTGCGCAGTCTGCCTATTAGACCGTCTTTAAACCTGGCTCAGCTCAACTCAGTACCCCAGGTATACACACCCTAAGAGTTACTCTGAGCAAAGACCTGCAGGCAGCACATGATACATAAAGAGTACTACCCATTATCCAATCAAGAGTCCCGTCAGATATTCTATTTCAGGCTGATACATGTTGTTATGCACAGATTGAAGTCAAGCAGTGATTTACATAAGAGTTTGTTTTTCTATAAATTTAAGGCGGGCAACATGGAGCTGTGTTTACGTTTGGTCAATGGACGAGATGGAGACGTGCAGACTCTGGCAAAGCCTGACCCCACCAACACCACTCACTATAAATATCCAGCTGTGGTAGGCTGATGGCCAGATAAATAAATATAATTTGAGATTAATCACTGCAGTGGATGTTAAACACAAGGCTCTAACCTTAATCCACAGTACTGTGATGAGTTAGCAGTATGAGCAGAAGATAAACCCAGAGTGAATTTTACTCTATAGAACATTGAAAAATATCACACCTGAAGCTGTTGTGCTGTTTACCTTGTCTCTCTGTAAGTGTCCTCACATCCTGTGACTGTCCACGGAAGTCCCGCTCTGTCCCTTTTAGTGCCACAGCGCACTGGAGTGGATCAACTGTCCTCCCTTTTGCCCTGGACTGATCACCAAGACCCTCGTCCCACAGAGGCCAGGCAGAGCTGAAAACATCTGATTACTGTGGAATGAAGGCATTTACATTCCTTTTGCTGAGGTTGAATTATGCACAATCTACAGAAGCTTGGTTATGCAAGAGATGGTCTTAGAGTAATGAGTAGCAGCTAAGCAGCAACCTCCATGCCTGAAGCCAATACAGAAGTGCTAAAAACTGTAATTCCTCGAGCGGTCACAGAACATTTCCACCTCCATAAGACCCCATGTTAAAACATCCAACTTCACAGCAGAAATAAACATGTTTACAGCCTGGTAATTTCCCTGTTCATGACAACTGTACTGTGGGTGAATTTATACACAACACAGCTGTTCAAATTAAAAATTTATAATTGCTCATTTATGCACCCAGGCAGCATTTTTAGATTAGCCTCTAAAACGTCGATAATATTCTGGAGTTAGAGCTCATGATGACGTTTGTCTTGATATTGGGTTTAAAAAAAACAAAAAAAAAAAAAACAAAACAAAAAAAAAAAAAAACACTAAAATCAGCTATACCAAGCTATCCATCATCTGTAACTGCTCATCTTTATCAGATAAAGTGGATCTGGAGCCCAGCTCACTGGGCTGTGGACACGTCAGACATTCAGGTTGAGGGCTCTGCACGCCTACAGGCAATTTAGAGTCATTAACCTATTAAATGAAGGGATGTCAGAGTGAACCCACGCAGACTCCATACAATAAGGCCCCAGCTGAGGTTCAAACTGGGTGAGGTGACAATGCTAGCTACTGCAACACTGTGCCACCCTGACAAAGTTAAGAAAAAAAGTCTGTAGTAACTGTTGTTCCAGTTTGTAAAACCTGAAGGAATCTGCTGTTGAAACAATCCTGTCCCAGTGCCACATGAACTGCAGCCAGTATCAAGTGTTTGTGCTCAGTTATGAAGTGAGAAATAATTTAGTGACACAAACTTACATCTGCAGAGTTTTTATTCTTTTTACTACAAGTATACAAAACTGAACAAACAAATCTATGAAAAATGGATCTTATTTACATGAACAAGTGTTGAACAAGTGAAAGTTGAAGGGCGAACAGACATGCTGTGCTGGTTTTGTAGATCAGGAACGGGACGAAAGCAGTCAAGCCTAAGACTGGACAGAGGAGGACTGGTTGGCAGGCTGTGGAGACAAGAGAACATTAATGTCACAGCAGGAAAGGCTCACATGTCGTTCATCTTCATGTCTCACCAAGTGTTCAGATTGCTGGTTTATCTTGAATGGCTGTTGTTAAGAGAACTCTACTGCAGTTTGATCTACAAATAGAACTGCAGAAAGAAAACATTTGGAGAGATGTCACTTTCCAAGCAATGCACAGACTTTTGAAGTGCAGCCACAGTCAGAGCTGATGCATGCTCTGAATGAACGGCAGTGTTTGAGCCACTTCAAGGATTTAAGTGATTCTGAAAGAGAAGCCGTAAAGTCTGGTCATCTTTCATGTCTGCCAAAGACACACCAGCTCTGTTGTTTCATTCCTCACAACTTGTAGACATTGGTACTTTTGACAAGGCTTTAAGAGACAAGTCTCTTCCATACATGCAGACTGCAACATGTCAGCCTTCATAGATGACTGAACTACTGAAACAGCCTGAACACAGCTTCACTATAACATGCATGTAGTCGTCCAGCTAAGCAGCGTTGCATCGTCACAGCACGATCTTTGCAGAGTGCCATCCTGTGAACAGGACATAAGCCCATCACTCGCCTCCTGTGATTTGCCCTCCTGGACTCCATTGCCGTTGCTGGCACTAGAGTCATCGCTGCCATTAACTGTGGCTTCCTGTTTCACTTGTTTAGCATCAGTGTCCTTTACTGGGCTCTCCTCCTCTGGTTTCCTCTGTGTAGAAACAAAACCAAGACAAAAAGGGGGAGGGGGGGAGACTCTGAAGGCTTCTGTACACAACTGTGTTCAAGGCAAACAAAACAAACTGAGTGGACACCAAAGAACGGTCATGTTAGACCATGTAATTATTGTCATGCACACAATTGACCGACAGCAATTTATAGCATTAAGTACCACAACCACCTATACATGCCACTACTACAAAAGGAGAACCAATGGAGTCACTTCAAGAGCAAACCACAGCACACAACTGACATTTGCAGAAAGCGCAACATCCCAACAACCAAAGCAGGCAAGCACACAGACCTTGCAGCATGAAGTGGTACAAGGCCAGATTCACACAGATTACAGCCCCAGATGATTAAATGATTGAAGGCTGAGAGATCAGCCGCCTCACCTTTTTCCTGACGAGGTGGGAGATGTCTGTAGCTGCTTTGGAAGACGAGGCGCTGTCAGGTGATTTGACGGGGATCTGAAAGAAGTTTGGATTGTTTGCTTACATGGCATTTTATTCAAGTTACTCATTAAGCAGGACACCAGACATACACTACAGTACCATCAGCTTACCTGGCTGGGTGCAGCAAATGCTGAAGAGGATGAAGGGCCCCCATTTTCACACAGGAATGCTGATGAGGTTGAGGCTCCTCCCTGTAACAGATGAGTTATTCAGGAGCTGAAGCTGCTGCTCTGGAAATACAAAAATGCATTTCAGTGTACTCACTAGTGTCTGCTGAATGGCCTGGGAGGCAGCGATGGCTGTTCTCTGGCTTTCCTTGGCATCTTCAACCTTTTCTCTGATGTCAGGCAGAAGCTGCTTCAGCTCCTCCATCTCATTCTTTTCTTCTGCTGCCCCATCTGCTGCCGCCGTCACCTCCTGCAGCATAGCTGTACACAAACAACGTTATGAGCCAACAAAAACACAGTAACCAAGATTAGTGCACACATGATTTCATGTTCGACTTCATGCCCATCTAAAAATGGTTCAGAAATTCTGTCCTCCAGAGAAAGAACTTACCCAGTCGGGTTTCAATGACTTGTATGGAGCTGTTGTAGTGCTGGATGGCCTGGCTGTACTGAGCCATGTAGCAAAGGGTGGTGGCAACATGATAGTGGGTCTCAGCCAGCAGACGACTGTGTGGAGGCAAGTGCTTCAGCTGCAGGGAAAGACACTCCTGGAAGTCCTCTAGTGCCTGGGGATAGTTACCTGCAGAGGGGAACACAGTGACATTTAGCAGGGCTGAAGCTGTAGCAGTTTAACAGAAATAATGGTGTCTGTTGCCACCAGCAGAGAATAAATGCTAAATTTAACACATGCTCAATCAATTAGGACCAAACTCAACAGAAAAGTTTGATATTCCACAGCAGAACAGTGCAGTAACAGACCTGATTCAGCACTGACTTCTCCAAGTTTCAGATATGTCTGAGCTGCCATCAGCTGGTCCTCTTTGCCTTCCTTTCTATGGAAATCAAGAAATTGCATACATAGCCATCAACATGACGTCTGGATACGTTTGAGGTGAGCAGACTTGAACTTCCTGTAATTTACCAGCAGCCTCATCTGGCAGCGCTGCACTTACCTTTTGTAGATGACTTTAGCAACCTCCAGCATCTCCCATGCCAACTGCAAATTCTCAACTTCATCTTCCTCCTGAAAAGGTGATGGTGTGAGTCAAAAAAAAAAAAAAAAAAAAAAAAAAAAAAACACACAATACTCAGAATTATGTCAGAGAGAACTACATATGGGAATTCACCTTCTCTTGTCCATTTGTCTCTCCATCCTCACAGTCGTCATCCTCCTCCTCCTCATCATCATCATCATCTGTTGAAGCAACAGGATGGTAATTACACATGGCATGACGTTCTACAGTGTGATCAAGTGGAAACGGATGTCAACCAAATAAACAAGTTTCCCCTGAAGTGCAGTGAACTGTTACACCACCATTTCTAACACCTGTTAGTGGCCTGTTTTACACCAAGAAATACCAAGTTTGTGCTCCACCAAACAAATTGTGCTCTGTATCCAAAGTCTACTGCCCTCTGGTTGCTCTCCATCCTGCTCAGCCTTGGTCTTGGATTCCTCTTCTGGCTTTGCCTCCACCTCCTTTACTGCAGTTTCTTTTCCAGAAGACCCTGATGGACTTTCAACACCATTTACAGGTGTGACTGGGCTCTTCTCAACTCCATTCACTTCAGCTTTCTGGACTGAACTCTTCTCCTCCCTCACAGAAGTTGATGGTTCCTCTGATCCAGTCACCTCCTTGTGTTTGACTGGGGACTTTGCCAAACCATTTTCCTTTTTGACCTCAGTGTTGCCCTCTCCATCCTCAGACTCCAGCTTGCCTGCCCCGGACCTTTCCTCCTCTGCCATTGCATCATACACCTGCTTTCGTAGCTCTTCTCTAGTTTTCTCTGCACCCGAGCAGCATGTGGAAAACGGTTTCACATCAGATAACACATTTTAAATACCACAGTCGTTTTTCCTCCACACTGAACAGAAAGCTTAAGTCACGAGAATCTCATTCTAATGTTGCTTTTGTTCAGGACAAAGGGGGGAGACAATCTTACTGCATCTGAGCAGATAGTGGTGGTAAAACTGTTTGACTTCTTAGCTGCCCCCAAAGCATATAAATGTTTAACTTATACTACTGCCCTTCATGTCAGCTGATAAATGGGTTCCATTATTTGAACTTGAGATTTTGGGACACAGAATCAAACTGCCTTATTGCACAATGCTGCTTATCTAGACCAGGAGTTCTCAAACTTTTTGGAGCCAGGGACTCCTTACAGGAAGAAAGCTTTCCAAGGACCCTCTTATAATCCTCACTCTCATTTGTACTCCTAGAGGCCATAGGAATTATTTATATTTTATGGCTTGGCTGGCTTCATGCTTCTCGCTGGTACCTGATGCTTTTTTTCCCTCTCCCTTCCATCGCTGTTCTCAATAAAACCAAACTCAAGGTAACTGTCGTCATATTTTTGCCATAAGTTTGGCCTTTGCATCACTTGTTGAAGTGGACGGACTTAAATGTGTGTCCATTGTACTAATTAGATCAGCTGCGGGAGCTGCAAGTGTGTCCTCTGGTCTCGAGCAAAGTGACAGATTCACGTGGTGTCACAATTGTTTCAGGAGTTTAATGTCCTAAACCTAATGTGAGTGAGTGTAATTGGCTGACATAGTGGTTCCCATTCATAGTTATGCACTTTTTAAATGATATGCCATAACTTTAATTTATCTCCAATTCTTTTCGCAAACCCCTAACTTAGGGCTCACGGACCCATTGAGAATCATGGTTCTAGACTATTGACTACATGCATTTGAAACTCTCCCTGATCAGGGAACAGTTTAGGATAATATAAGACACTTTGTACTGACCATCAAGACTATTGGCACTCTCGATATTGGAGTTGCTCGGCTGCTCCTCTTCCTCTGATTCTTCTGGCACTCCCTCAAGGGCATTACCAAGGACACTGTTCTCCATCCTGAACAAAAACACAAGGAACAATATCAGGAAACAAGCTGCTGTTTAAAAAAAAAAAAAAAAAAAAACTTTCTGCTCAACAACATCTAAAGCAATGCATCATCATAGACCATGTAAATGTAGAAATAGAACACTTCATGTGTGACAAGACAAAAATCAAAGAAATCAAACAGATCTTTTTCAGTACGTTCCCACTGTGGATGGCACTTCAACCCTCCGATACATTCAAATTCTGCTGTTGTCATGGTGCTGTGTAATTGGCGGCCACTTAAAGTAGCTCTGAACATGTGTTTAGTACTTTGACACCAGTCTCCATCTGTTTTGTGTACAAACATGGACTTGAGGGACTTGAACTATTGAGGGCAGGGAACAGTGTTCAGTCAAGGACACTGCAGGTAGAGGTACTGTTGACAAATGAATAAAACTACATGCAACATAAATGAACTGTGTGTTAATCTTAAGACTAAAGCCAGATAACATGCGGTGGAGATGAGTTTTTAAACTGGGAAATTAATTTACCGAACCTGGCAAGTTCCAGCAGGGACTTCCCACACAGGAAGAAGGCCTCACCACACTCGTCAGCAGTGTCCCCGTATTTTGCAGCCCTGGAAGGTTGCATCACAAACAGTGAGTCAGGTTGAGAAATGAGGTATAATACAAACTCATATCAATATGAATTTCAAATCCAACATGAAGCTGAAGAGCAAACACAAGGCGGAAATATACTTTCACTTTTCAGTTGTCACGTTCAGACTGACGTCAGCAGAGTACAGACTACAGACTGATAATGTCATCCATCTATGTTTATTTAAACACGTCAACATGTTGAATCAGTGACACTCACAGCATGCTGCAGGCGTCCTGGAAAACACTAACTGCAGAAACAACGTCTCCCATCACCAGATGCTTGTTCCCTGTGCCGATCAGTTTCTTTGCCTCCTCCATCGCGTCAGCAGTGCTGCAAGGGACAGGAGAAAAAAAATAAATAAAAAGTACATCAGCTCGGTATTTAATGTCAGCGTGACCACTGAGTGTTGTTTCCTGTGCGGAGTCTCACCTGTTTGCAGCGGCAGCTGACGACGACGAGCACGGCTTCTCCTCCACACTGCAAGAAGAGTCCACGGAGTTCAAGTGAAGTTCAGCCAACGTTAAAACAAGCTGCCCTGTTCTGAAGTACAACTACAGTCCACACACAGCTAACTCCTGCTGCTGACGCGCACACGTTAACATGTTCCGGGTTTTGTTGTTAGCACCGTACAGTTGTTAGCCACCTAGCCTAGCAGGAGGGGGGTCAGTATTGTTAGCAGCGCCAGCACACACCTCGAGTGCAGTTAGCCAAGCTGCTCACTTCTGTCTTACCCAGTCACTGGTTTTAAGCACGCAGAATGTAGATGTCGAACAACCCACACCGACCACGCAAGGTCGTCCACGTTCAGTGCTTTATCCCGCGTTAGCTACATGCTAGCTAGCTGTGTGTGAAGGCAGAATGACTCTTACCTCGCGGAACTGGACGCAGCGGACGTTTCCTCCGGCATTGTTCGAGGACGACAGGAAAACCGATGGAGAACCGGGTGGCGTAAAACAAAGTCCAGATAAATGTCTGTGTGCTAGCCTTTGTTGGCGCGCTTAAATAGAAAAGAGAAGGCTTTCTATTTCCGCTTAACTTGGAACGCGGGAGATTGTAGTTAAAGGAGCCGCAGCAAGTATCCTGATACGTTCAGGGCCCGTAGGAAAAAAAAGAATGAATTCATGGTAACATGCGAAATGTAACTGTACAGCGTCAAGGGAAACAAATAACAGTTCGTTGTGTAGTGACGGGCACACAAAGTCTAATAATAATTGTTTTTTTTTTTTTTAATTCAGTTTGAGTAATTAGCACTGTAAAGCTGAAGTAAGCTGTTTTCACATAGGAATTTTAGACTTCCCAGTATATGAATACAGAACCACGTGCACCACATCATTGTGATCAAGTCCTTTTGAGCCTTTTAGCTTGCCAACTTAACAATGTTGACACGTTGACAGTTCTTCTGAAAGGGGAACTAGGCAAGACTGAAACTCTGGATCGACCGGAACAGTGAACATAGCACTGCTCCAGTTTGTCTCCCCCTGCTGTTCATCCTCCGACACACTCTGCCAGGGAGTACGTTCCAGATTCATTCATTTCAGTGATCGTGATATAGAAATATATTGTTTGAAAATGTTTGTTTGCCTGCTTCACTGTTAAACGAATAATATACATTTTAAACAATCAGTTCATAGATTATATCCTAATCTAATTCATCTCTAACTTTCTGTGTCAGTTTTCACACTTAAACAGTGTTCAAAGACTTTACTGACTGTATGAATTAGTTTTATTTGTATTGAAATGTATTATGACCATATGAATCATCCTATCATCCCATCCAGTGGAAGGCATGTGGTCGAACACTGCAGAACATGTTACAAACTTCTCAATAAAAGTTATATGATATTGAGACTCAAGCTGTACATAACAGGTTTACTATTTTAATAAAATAAATGGTAACTCTTCCTGCCCTCCACCAACACTGTCTGCATAGTTAAAACACCGAATGGCCCATATGTATTCTAAAGATCTTCAGGTTTACAAGAGGCTTCATGCATGCTAGAGACATCAGCTTCTTGTCGTATCAAATACACACAGTTATCGATTTTATATTAAATTCATAGGGTATTACTCTTCAAAGAGAAATTATGAATGAGAAGTGTGTATGGTTTTGAGAAACAAGCTTAAGCTGCATTTCAACCAACAAGCTTTATGTTTTTATGAACTGATGGCGCTCAGCTATATGAACAGTTTATGCACATATGGAACGATACATGTTGAACTGGCTTAGATACCGACGTTACGCGTTAAGTACACAGAACAGGCAAAATTTAATTCAAAGTGTTATAAGAATTTTCAAACGGAGGAAAATTCGAAGTATCAAAGTTAAGTCAAATTTATTATTCTTGTACAAGAAGGAGCGTTTAACAGTGCAACACACAAAAGGGGTTACAGAGAAAAAGGCTCCTTGTGGAGCTCTAACAGTTGGTTCTTATACACTCTGTGATGGGCTGTCCCGGACACCCTCCCATAGATACAGATGGCATCATAAGTTTTCTTAATTTCCTTTAATAGTTAGCATTTCCCCACTTGAAATGTCACCACTCTGACCTGTCCCTGACCCTTGTTCTAGACTTCCTCTATTTACACATTAACCTGAACTTTACCTTACCCAACCTTAGCAACAAAGTCATATTAGAGAAGTGAAAAGCAGAAAACGTGAGGAGTAGGAACTCATGTACACATCATATGATTTAAGACATTTGGAACACAGTATAAAACTAATTTTTATAACAAAGAATTACTAATATCCACATCACAGGGCAATATAAATACTGCCCGTATACCAGTATACTGGCAGTTAAGTTTAAAATGTAATCAGTTGTCAGTGTCAGTCCATTGCTTCCTTTTTACATAGTCCAGAGCTGTAACTAATCATTGCCTAGTTTTAAAAATGATGTGTTCCAATGAGGAGTGCCATCACGTCCATAATCCTCGCAGAGGGGTTTATCAAATGTAATACCTAAAATATTGAACATTTTCAGAGAAATTAGACTTGCATGTAAATGAAATGAAATGTAATGTACAGGGAAATGAAACATTTGCAGAGAAAATGAATATATGCAGATGTTTATAGTTCATCTGAATTTAGTCACAGACCAAGAGATGAATTGAACACTACAACTTAACTCGAATGTTTTTTGCCGACATCAAACTGAAGTTTCCCTGTCTGCTGTTTCCACAGTTCACGCTCAAGGTGTTCTGTTTCTTTTCGTAACCAGACAGACTGTTCCCCCTCATCCTGTTGACAGAGTTTTGAACAGTTACAGTAACAGCTTTGACACCAGGTGAAGGCCGGGCCCTCCTCTGAGTGAGCCATAGTCTGTGAACCATTGACAGTGTATAATAATGGACATGTGGCACGTATGACACGCCTCACACTTCTACTGTTATTCTTCCAGTGCTGTTTGCTAATGCTGTTAGCGTCCACACTCTGTAAACACAAAGTTAGCTAGCAGAAGAGTTGTTTCCAACAAAATGGCAGACACAGCAATATTATCTGAGATGGGAACTTCACCTTCACGGAAGAGAGGAGAAGCTTCAACATTAGTAAAGTAAGTGTAGTGAAGACACTGGCAATATACTGTATCTGGCGTTAGTTCAGGGGTTCAAAGTTCAAAGTTCATACCGGGGTGCCAGCCAGAACACCAACTTGAGGCCAATTAAACTTCCAGAAGGTCCAAATGAAGAGGCAGGTGATGGATAGTTCAGGTGTTTTATTGCTCTCTTTTGCAGGTAATGAGGTCATGTGGTTGTCTATATCAAAAGAACAATAACGTATACACAAATGAATAAAGACTAAAGCTCTCGCTAATAAACATAATAAAGGAGTACTGAAATTACTACATCTCCACTTGCCTGTAATTCCCACTATCACAGCCCTGAAACACACTTCACCTGACTTACTAGCATATTAACACATATATACAACATCACATTGTAACATTTACGTAACGCTCACCGTAAACGTTACCCTAACGGAGTGAAAACCATAAACATAACACGTGACGTGACGTAGGCCCGCACTCGATCAGAGGCAGGTGAGCTACATGCTACAACTAACTTAAACGGTGATCACACGGCAAGTGCTAAAGCTACACATCAGAACAACAGAAATAATCTACGGCTGCAGCAACACAAATACAGTACATCAATAATATGTACAGACATACTCACGTTTCATCCACGCACAGACCACTTGTCATGACGTTAATTAACTGCTCGACCGTAATCCCTCACTCTGGCGACTAACCGGAGGACACACCTTTCTGACCAAGCGCCGTCTGTTACGCTCCTATACGAGCTGACCAACACTCCATCTATAAAACATCACACAATAAACATAATATATCCCAACTTTGGGGCCTTTTCTACAGTAGGTAAGTATGTCTGCCTATCTGTGCCTGTCTGTCTGTCTGTCTGCCTTCCGGTTTCTTTTCTGATGCTGACGTCTCTCCATGGCTGACTGTGTGTACAGTTAGCTGTTGTTGTTGTTGTTGTTATGGAGGTCATAATGTCATGTCATATTGTACTATTGTGCTCGTGTTGTTTGGCTTCAGGACACTGAAGCTGTTGTTGCTGCTCACACACAGTATTCAGAATCAGTGATGTAAAGCACAGAAATGCTAAACCACCAGCAACTGTTTGGCTGTTTTCTTTTATAAATACTTTTTTTGTATTAATATGAATGTTCTGTTAATTGACTGGGCAGCTGGTTGGGGCCAGCATAACGTACATGTTGTATCCAACCAGAACAAAGAAAGTCTTATTTATCATTCTCAGATGGCAACCAGCTACAAAAGCAATCGTGCTCCAAACGAAATACTTAAACACCTTTCAGACTTGTTAAAACTCCCTAAAGGGCAACTTGTAATCAATGTCAAATGTTTTTTCTGTCTCGGTAGCTCTTTCACTACCTTTTGTGGTTTATGTGTGCATGTGTGTGTGCATGTGTGTGTGTATGTGTGTGTGTGTGTGTGAAATACTTGAACAGGCAGAAAGGAGTGGTGATGAATTTATTTTCCTCTCATCCTCTCCCTCTTGAATGCTGATAGAGGTGCACTCTCAACACTCATGAAGTGCTCCTGTGTGTTTGAAAGGAGCAACGTAAAGCTCTCACCAGAGCTCTGAGGCATAATCATGACACAATTAAGATAATTTTTCAACGACTGCTGGTGGCGAGAAAAGCAATTTTTACGCCTTGTAATCGAGTCTGGCTGTCAGATTAAGATAGCAGGTGATTTGAGGGAAATTGTCTTGGCTAACTCTTTGGAGTGGGATCCAGGTGGCCTCAGGTGTCTCTTTGCCCATTGAGGTTGCCCGTAAGGTAACACAGTTTTGATTTTGAAAATGAAAGAAACATTTGAGTGGTGGATTTGTGTCTCTGGGCATTTGTCATCTTATTACCTGCCTCTGCTGCCATCTGCTTCTGCATCTAGTGACTTAAAGGAGCCAAGTGGTCCGTTATCTGTGTCTCACTTTCTTTCTCTGTCTCCATCTTTGACTGGTCCAATGAAAAACTCAAATTTCAACATGTACTGTATTACCGTGTGCAGGGGTGAAAATCTGTGCAGGATGTGAGCTTCACACAGCTAATAAATGTAACACATATTTCACTGTTCAGAATACTCTCCTCAGTGAAATACTACATCAAAACAAGTGTTTTCAACACCAAGGCTTTTCCTTAAATGGAGACACTTGTCTTTAATTGAACCTGCTTTATTGAAGATATATGAATATGTTTAAAAAGAGTCAAGTAAAATAAAAGATAAAAATGAACCAAGAATGAATAAAACAGATGAAACTAGAGAATAAAAATCTCAGTGCAGTTACGGCACAGTGAGAAATCTGACATTTATTTTTAGAAGTGACAATATATCAGAGAGATTTTTATTTGACTTGTTTTCATTGTAAATGTTTTTGCTGGGTTCATGCCTGCACGTATACCTACCTACACATGTTTGTTTTTTCAGTTTATTACAAAATTCATGTCAAGAAAATAGATGAGATTAGAGTCATCTTTATTGCCATTGCACAAAGTACTGAGACAGTTTAGCATCAAAACAGAAGTGCAAAAGCAGTAAGCAGTGCATATATAATTATGATTATGATAGCAAGATATGTACAGTAGTCGTAGACATAGACATAGACAGCTTGTGCAGCAGCTGCAACAGTCACAATTGCAGGTACTGTATAAGTGTAATTATAGGAGTAGTTATACAGTGCGGGTTAATTAAGCTAAGATGTACATTATGAAGTGTTAACAGTAATTATAGAAATAATAAATAAACTTACTTATAATGTACTTTTCAGAAATCAATTTGCACACAACTCATGATGAGAAAAAAAACATGTTTTATACATCATTACACAAAAAATATTCTCTTTGCTATAGCACTCCAAGTTCAACTCAGGTGTGTCTTTTTTACTTTCATTTAGCTTTGCTTGTACAGTACTCCCACGCAAATTCACCCGATTGTACATGACTTGGAAAGGCACACATCTTAGTATATAAGGTCCCCCACCTCATGGCATTTATCCAGACCAGAAACCAAATCTGAGAATCATAATAAAACCAGAAATTTGGAGGCAGCGCAAATAGGCTAGCTATTCTTACATTGACACTAAGTTTGTGGTTAAAGCTATAATATAAAGCTGTAATCTATACCTATAGATTACAGTTAAAGGTCCAGTGTGTAGAATTGAATTGTATATAGTGGTGTGATTCCTGCATTGCAATCTCCTCACATCACCCTCACCTTCCTAGTGTAAAGGAGAGACAACAGTTTAAGGACCCTGTCTAGAGTCATTGTTTAGTTTAGTCTGTAGAAACACGCTGTTTCAACATGTCGGCCTCCATGAAAGAGGACCCGCTCCCACTGTAGATATAAAAGGAGAATTTTTAAGTAACAAAAATATAAAGCTTATTATTTTCAGGTGGTTATACATGCATGAAAAAATTGTTATGTATGTTTGCCTTATTCTGAAAATAGAGGCCCCAAATCTAACACACAGCACCTTTTAAAGAAGTGTTTTTTTGTATAAAACAAACTAGTGAGTTACGAACAACTAGACAAGAAGTCACATTCCAAATCTAACCATTTGAGGGATGAAATGATATATCAAACTTAATTGACCATATTTAGTATATGTCTTGGACTTGTTTTTGTGTCAATAATGCTCATTTAGAAGGAGTGGGAAACCACAAATTGTGCTAATCTTACCAATGTTATTTGGCCAGTTAGTTTCATTCTATATTAAACAGTATTTTGATCAAAGGTCAGGTCTGTTACGTCGACCATTTTTCATCACTTCTTGTGCTCTTCCATCTAAACAGGTCAAATGCTAGCAAGCTAGCATTAGCTGTGTCTCTTGTTTCATTTATAATTGTTTATTAGTTCCCTGATAGTTACTGGGTGTAAATATTTAGTGCCTGTATTACCTGTGTGCGACTTGAACAGGACTGCCACGTGGCCAAACTGAGTATTCAGGTCTGGGAGGTGACCTAAAACCACAAAGGCATGTTTATCAGTATTTATGTAAATGAGATATTTATTTTATTTTTTGTATTTTATTTAGTTTGCTTTGTCATTATGTGTAACAGTCGTTTTTCCAAATGGCCAAAAAGTAGATTTCTTCTTCAACACGGTGAAGTTGTGACAAGGAGTCTGAACACTCTGCATAGCCACTATCTGCCGATTTTTTTTTTTAAGTATCCTCCAATTTGTAGCACCAACAATTACTGTGTTAAATAGCCCCAGTCTATACAGAGAGTGGGAGGGCAGAAGGATCAAGTTAAAATTCTTGCCTCCACTAGATGGCATTGATAGACTTGAATTTGATATTCTTTCAGCCAGGACCAGCCTTCACACTTCTCCTCATACATCTTGTACATATTTACAGTATCAAATTAAACTAAATTAATCTGGAAAAATGCCTTTTTAAAATGAGGTGTATCAAGTAACATGTAACATTATGAGGATTATTTTGTGCAAATATGTAAAGTCCACTTTCCTTTTCTCAGTAAATCTGTGTTGAATTTGAACACTTTAACAGAAATGTACATGAACTTATCTGAAGCACCAGATCAGTTTAGAAATACCATGTATGTGCACCTTTTCATTTTTCAAGAGCATTAATTACTAAACAGAGAATATCACATTTAGATACATGGATGGCTTACAGCGGTCTCTGCTTAAGGAATATATTTTACATTCCCATTTCAACAGATTTATCAAACAAGTTGTATAAAAGCAGCATGCAGTAGTAATGAGGGTGGCAGTTTGTATCCTGTGTGTTTGAATTCAGTGATCATCTTAAACTTTTCTGCAGTTTTGACACAACATAAAAAAGAAATTGCACGAGGGTCTTCTGGCTTGAATATCTAATTTTAATATTTTATTTGCTAAAAAAGACCCCATCTGTGTGTCTGTCTCGGTAAATTTGGATTTTAGGGCCCTGGCAGAAAATGGCACAGGCAGACTGTGGAATCCCCCTGTGATCGAGACTGGCAAGGCTCAATCAAATGATGAGAGGCAACACATTCACATGCAAGTGAATACAATGTTCCCCGACACACTCCCCAAAAAAGGCTTGGCTATGTGAAATTTTCTGAACTTCCATTAAAAAAACGATAAAAGAAAAACATCCAATTTGCCTCCTGATTTGCCCTGCATTGGGGTTTGGCTCAGTCAAATTGAAAATCAGCAACCACATTTGGGTGCATTCTTGAATCTGTTGACAGGACATGAGCACCATATCTTTAGATTTTGGCGCGAGAAAGGCTAGTCCACATACCTCACCTATTTATTTGACTGTGTCAGCACTTGTGCAGTCAAAAAGGAGAGAGGGGAAGCTGAAGGAGAGACTTGAACAGGCGAGCTTTAATGTTGTAACAGTGACCAGTAGGGGTCACATGTGGCCAGGGTATTCACTGCTCCCTTAAAGGCCCTATCTACCATCCAAATGTAAACAAGAATGTCACACACACAATCTGCTATGATTCGTCTTAGATGTTTGCAGTCTATTGTCACTCTGTTCCTCCACATTGGAATTTAGCTATTTTTATTTCTGTCTACTCTGTACGCACACTATCTACTGCACGTCTGTCAAGTGACTGGCAGGTCTTTTAATATGCAAAGCAACCAGACAACAATCTATTAAATTAAACATGTTTTAAGCTGTTTTAAGAGACTCTGTTTTGAATAATAATTTAATCTGATTTGGTTTATCCACAAAAAAGGTTCAATAAACTACTCATGGATTCTTAAAAGCATACTTACCTATTTTTACCTCACAGAAAAATCCGGAATCTCTGAATATGTAAATAGGTTTCATTTGAATGTGAGATGTTACAGAAAGATCCATTCTCAGTGTATGTACACTGGAGATTGTGTAAATTGTATGTTGATTGGCTTCCAAATGACTTGCTGTGTCACGAAATCAGGCTCATAGGTTAACATCTTAAATGACCCTTCAGTCGGTACATTTGAAAACAGGCTTCTAGTGTCATACTGGACGGCAGCTTTTTAAGGTTTGACATCATAAATGTTTGTATGATCAGTTAAAAAACAAAACCCTAATCCTTCAGTGATACATGTGAACATACCTGTTTATAATTACTGATCAGACCTTAACCACTCAGCAATCCTAAATAAATAATTTCTAGCATTTTTTATAAAAATAAGTTTCCATCTCATCATCTAGCCTCACATGGACTGAAGTGTTTTTCTCTTTTTATTACTGTAAAGAATATCATCCATCATTCGTCCTGTGTTCTGTACCTGAACACATCCAGGTGTAAGTCACCCAGTGTGTGTTTTACAACTAAAACAAAGTGTGGAAAGAAAAAAATCCCAAACCCTTCAGGTGAGTTCCTTCCTGAAGAGGTGTTAGATAGCACAAATAGCCTCGTGTTTGTGCACGCTCCAACCCGCAGCGGCTGCTGTCTCTCACAGCTCAGCCTTGTTTTTAAGACGAACCTTACCACAACAAGCTGATGTACAGACGAGATGGCACAGCAGTCTGCTGCTTGTTGTTGAATCTCTAGCTGATCATGTGTAAAGGTGTTTTTCCATATTTATATAAAGGCAATATATTTGAGCAAAAGAATATTTCTTTTTCTGTTGTTTTGTACAGTTCTGTGGATTCAGCTGGGTGTTGCCATTAACAACAGCCTTATTTTTCCAAGTTCAATTTCCATATGTCCTGTATTGTATAAAAATATATTATTAGATTCTAGTCATTTTTCACAGTGGACATGGAGTCAGATTGAATTCATGTCAATGTTAAATTGTTGGTGTGTGGGAATACAGCACAGTTACACCTCACAATAATTATGTAAGAAAAACAAAATCACTATGTAAAACAGTGTTTTTGAGTTTGAGTTAGGTACCTGTTTTTATTGTGCATGTGCATCTTTGTGTGCTTATTCCTGCTGACAGTTTCATGCCATTGTGCTGTTTGACAGTTGGTGACAGTAACACGCAGTAAAATGCACCAATAAAGGCATGAAAGAAGATGACTTCAGGCTAGCAACCGATCAATGTAATCAATGCAAGATTTTAAAATGTTTTATGAGGAAATAAGAGTTCAACGTGCTTGTCTGGCCTCAAGGATACATGCAGAGATAGCTCAGGTGAGAAACAGAGTGCAAACACAACTTTAATACCGCATCAGATCACCTCAGCACATTGATGTGTGTCACAGCAATTAACACCATGGCAACTCACGGCATTCTGAGAAAAAGTGTGCTCCCACCTCCCCTGTCCTGCAGAAGGTTCATGGTAGATGGTGATGAAAAATGACTGCAGGAAAGAGGATTTGGTGAGGCGCTTTCGCACAATGACATTGTCTGAACTACAGCCTCCTTGGCGTGCCGTGCCTCAGCGACAGCCCTTTAGTATTTCCTGTCAAACAGAGCATTGTTGCTTTTAGTTCACCTTAAGTGTCTAGACAGTGGTTTTCCTGCTCCGTTGGTTCTCTTGGATTGAGGCCAAATCTTCACTATTGGATGTGATAAGAGTCTTATCTTGCTGTTAGAGGGGCTAGAGACTGGAGCAGAGCTCAAGTGAGTGTCACTCAGGTGGGAGTGTGGGCACCTTTAAGAGCAGCAGGGATAGTCAGCTGGCTTACAGTACTGACAATCATCAGACCCTCATATTCACTTTGACTCATTCTTTAAAGATTTGTTTGAAATCAGAAGCCGGAACTTTTACAACCTTTCTCCTGTGTGGCTGAAAAGGATGGCAAAACATTTAGAGTTTAATTTAATCTCAGCTCGACAAAGATCGTGGCTATTGTGTGTTTCTTTTGCCTGTCATTGTTTTGGGTTATTCTCTATTAGTAGGCCATTGTAAAACAGACAAGGACAAGTGAAGGTGCCAAGTGTACAAAAATGCAAGAAAAGTTTGCAAGTTATAAACCACACCAAATAGCTTGTGAACAATGCAAAACAACCGTTTCCAAAGGAGCTTTTTACTTTGCCGTGCCACAATAATAAATTATGAGATTGAGGTCATCCCTTGACGTACAATGAACAGCCTACATTCTTCCTGACAAAGGGTGAGAGGGTAATACAACGGCTATTCAAATGCTTCCCTTTATGCTTGTCTTTGCTGGAAAATGTTTGTTGTGAAAAGTCCAAGGTCCCTCAAGTAAAAATCAATCCATGGATTGTGTGCTGGTCCTTGTTTGAAGTCCATTGTGGCTATATTCCCCAGCCAGGTAACACAAGAATGCTGTTTTTATTCTCAGCATAGTTGATCCACAATATTGGCAAATGGTCCTTAATTCCGCTCTATGCAAGGTAACTCTCCAGCTTGAAGTAATTCACTCTTTTCTCTTCTCTCTGAATGGTGGGCTTGTGTTGCAGAATGAAAAGGAGTCAATAGATGCGGATGATTTATTCAAGGAAAAAGCATTAAGACTCTGGAATGAGAAGCATGACTGTATTCTTTTGCAAAGGACACATTATTTTCTACAACACAAGGCAGAAACTATGGCTGCTCAATTCACTCTGTGCTCACAAAAGAAACTGATTTGATTAAAAATGGAGCGAGCAGAGGAAAAAAAAGTTAGTTTGAATTCACAGGATAGGGAACATATTTGAATGCTTAACACAGTAATGCACATTTTAGAGCTGATAGCCATGTGGTCCATTTAGTGACATCACCTTGCATTTTGGTTTTGACTCATACTTTTTGATATGACAGTGAATGCTTTATTTAAACTTTGATTTATTTTTTAATTATAAATGCAGAATGAAAGAAAATGCGTTCCAGACTAATGACGCATATTCATTTTCCATTTCTCCATTTTACAGGAGTGCCACAGATACAACCAAAAGTTGCTGAAGATGAGAGTTAATTCAGATTGTATTCAGCATCGTAGCAATAAATTCAGTTTTTATTTATTTTTTCCTGAATGCTCTGCTGTTTTTATTTTGGCTGTATGTGCTGTATAATCATACTGTTTTGATGCTTCAGTCACTCTGACATTTGATGGTGCAGGCTGTCAGGCCTTGTCTTGGATTAAGGGCAGCATCAGGCAGACATATGTCCTTTCTGCTTTTGTATTGGTTGGTTTTTTTATCTGGGCGAAATATAATTTTTATCTCACTTCATTCAGAATGACAGTTCCTCAAAATCGCTCCACACCAAGGGATATTCATTACTTTTTGTAGACCTGCCTGGGTAGCCCGTCAACTTTTCATCTCCCTTCATCTCTCATCTATTTCACTCTCTCAGAAAGCCTGTTTTTTTTTCCTGGCAATTTTCCTGCTTTACTTTGCTATGACCTTCCTGCTTAAATTGCTTGGCTTGTGTTATTCACAGTTTGAGATTTACAGAGAATAATATTGCACCATAGGATTTCCCACACTCTTAGGTGCCCAATAACTTGTGACAGAATTTCTGTGACCTGGTTGTCTGTATTTTCTCAGCTTAGGTCGAGGTGATGGGGGCTGTAGTTCTCATCTAGCTCCGCTGAACAAAAATGCTCAACCTGTCATGTGTAGCCGAAACTGCACACACAGTTCACGGGAGCAGAATCATTCAAGAAAGTGTAATGAAAAATAGAACTAATAAAGGATATTTTCCCATTTTTTGGAGGTAAATCAGAGGCAGCAACAAGACTGAATGAGCAGGCCACATGCATGTTTATGTTGCCTCCACATATTGCAGGAGAACAGAGGAATAAGGGGTCAGCATGACTAGCCTGGATCGAGCTGCTGCATTCTGCAGGCTACAAAACAGCCCAAATGGGCAATGTAAAAGCCTCTTTACACTTTTTACTTCATTTAAGACAGTGAGCGTTATCTCTTGTCTTGTCACCACTGCACAAAATGTATAAAAAGGGATGTGCACAAGTAGACCTTATTCAAGTTTCTTTCCCTCTATCTTGCAAAGAGGCTTTCACATTGTCACTCTCTCATTTGAGGCACATAATAGTGTCTGGAACTCTCTGTGGTCTATTGTCAACTACGGGACTGGTTGTCCATTTGGAACATCTAAAATACTGGGAGGGCTTTAATCTTTCTTCATTATTTTCCAATTTTGGATAAATGTGCTCATAATACCTCCCTCCTCTCATAAATGAAACTCTTTGACTCTCTCCCCATCCCTCATTTTTTCCTCGCCAACACTTTTTACTCGCTTTCATCTTTTACACGGGACAAATAAGTAGTCCAAGTGTGTACGGTCCAAATGTGGAGATAGAAGGATAATTGAGTCGATAAACATTAGGGTCAGGGTGAGATCATTGTTCAGGGCTTGTTCAGGAGGTGCTTATTCCAATCTCAAAACGCATATTACCATATTTTTGTCATTTGCCATAACAGTGAGAATTGACCCCAAGAAGGGCTACTTTGCAAACCTATGATTGTGTGGGTAGTTAACAGGACATTCAGGGTCACACGGTGACTGCCTGCCTGCCACAGCATTTTCTGCATAGAGCTGCATCTTATAATGCAACTTGCAACCACTGTGCAATTTATTTTGATATCTGAGATGAAAAATTTAAGAAGTATGACCAGTCTAATTCTGCACCAGACTACATTTATGATGTGGAAATTTGTACAATTTGTGACATGCTCGGTAGAAATAGGCCACATGAAATATCAATGTGCCTTGATCTAACCCCGGAGAATGTTGTGACTGTGACGGATGTGATTGGTTATGAATATGCACATCAGCCTAACTGATTGGAGCTCTTGCTGCTGGTCACTAGCGCTTAGCGTCTGGCTAGCGCAGCGATGAGATGAAGCCTAGAGTGTCACTGCTAACAGAGCCATTGTACCTTGGTTTCACATATTTTTTTTTTCACATAGTTATAGGTCAGGATTTAT
The DNA here is from genome assembly GCA_028641955.1 of Protonibea diacanthus. NCBI lineage: Eukaryota > Metazoa > Chordata > Actinopteri > Sciaenidae > Protonibea > Protonibea diacanthus. The sequence goes on along the minus strand of CM053979.1, from coordinate 27,408,387 downwards.
CAGCCAACAAGAACATTATGACGTTGACGGAACCTCCATGATGAGTTATTGCAATCAAAATGTAAAAACAGCTACAAGCTAATGCTGTTGCACTTCGTGGAAGAGTTTTTTTTTTTTTTTTTTCAAACTTTTTGCAAACAAACAGGTGACACGTGGCATGGCTGACATGGCCGAGTGAACTGACTGAATGGACGAGTTTCACTGTGACATGCACAAACGGTACATTAATGTATCGTTTGTATATGATGAAAGCTAATAATCACCACACATTCACTCAACATCATGAAAATATATAGTAGAACATTATGCGTTATGAAGTTTAACTATGGTTTTAAATTGAGAAAAAAAAAAACTTTTGTTGTTTTGTTGCAGATCTCTCTGTTAGTACGTTGTCACTTTTAAAATTGGAAAATGACACTTTATTCCTCTAACAAACAAAACATTGAACTAAGCAACAAAGCAAATGAACTCTAGATCAATTCAATACACTTATTGTCTTCTATAACCAGTTACCTCTGTTAGCTAATGCTAGCAAACTTTAGTTGCAACTGGTAGTATAGAGTCAGTTTTCGAACTATCTGACTTTTCTGTGGTTGTGATACACACCTTTCAACCACCGTTGTCTCAGTTTGGCAAAAGTTAAATGTAGAAGAAAACATTCTAGATTCTTCTACATTTGAAATCTCATGTGATTTCAGTCCATCCTTTCAGTGCTGACACACAGCCAGTGTCAGACGCATGTTTTGATTTATTCTCCAGGCAGACTAACAGCTGCATGACCTTGATGAACCAGAAACCAGCTTGTTTTATGTCACATGCACAGTAACTATTCCCTCACTTCATTGACATCACGCAATACTGTATGCCACTTTGTTTCTGTACTATCCAACATATACTTGCTCATGTCACTGCTGCTACACATGCTTCAGTTTAGTTCTGACACATCATACATCTCACTTTCCAGTAAAACCAGTAAGCAGAGTGCTACATACTGTATATGTAATGCTACATCGTTGTTTTATTTCTATCATTTTACAGGACAGTCAGGTTAACACTTCACAGGATAGGTAAAAGCACAGTTGCAGAGTATTTTTCTTGTTTTTGGAGCAGCTTCTGTAGCTCAGCTGAACATCGATAGCTAATGTGGATTGTTAATGTGAAAGGAAAAGTGTGGCATTCATTTTTATTAGATTTATATTTGTTATATGTTATATTTATTTATTGACTACATATTTTACAATATTAATTTAACTGACTGTTGTGTTGGAGAGTAACTGGCGAAGGAGCTCTTTCTGTCTCCTATTTCTGCATTTAAAAGCAGTTTTTGTATTTGACCACAGCCATGTTACTTTGCAGATGTTTCATACGTCTTTTGAAATCAGCTGATCTGAATAAATGACAAATGTTTATAACATACACACTGAGCTGAGAGATTTGTTTAGAGTGGAAAAAGAAAAGGACATCAGGTTTTTAGGAATGCAGACAGAAATGCGATTGGACACTTGAGGATACGAGGTCAGAGTGGAATATAATTCCAGATCACATCAGACAAGTTAACACTGACAGATCTTTCATGAATTATTTCATGATTAACACATTCACATGTTAGCACTAAACTCTCTTTTTGCTGTTGCTATGTTCTTATTTGCTATGTCGCCCTATATGTATATATGTTTTAACTCTATGTCATTTTTTCACTTTGCATTGTTGTGTCCTAGAAAACCTTTTAACACTCTGACCGGGCACCACAGACGGAAAATAAGTTTTTGGGTAATTCTTTGTTGTCATGTGTATTTATTCATTATTTCATTATTTCTTCACTGACACACACAAATATACTAAACAACAGTAGCTGGTTGAGGCGGAGCACTAAAAGGCTGCGAATGTATTGGTAATCATAATCTTATTATATAACATCTCTACACTTTACCTGTCATACTGTACGTTCAGTACATTTATAAGTTACTGAAAGTGGTTCGTGATACCAAAGATATGATTTTTAGATGCTCATCTTGATGCACATTGCTGTAATGCCACTTTAAAAAGGCAGTAATATGTCATCCATGACCTTCACAGCATCGTGTGGTGACCTGTATGAATTCCAGCAGCACTCATCATCTCCTCCTACATAAATCTACGCTCAGTTCCCCAAATTTGTCATGCATCCTGGTTCTTATGAGTAACGCTGGATAAACAATGAAGTCATGTTTTTTTGCAGTAGAGATGAGTAAGCTGCGCCGATCTCAGATATCAGAGACATCAGGTGTAGGGGGGTGAATATATGTCACAGTGTATATGATGTAATATTTGAATGTGCAGATGGGAGAGGTTGGTGGAGAGACATGAAGGGTTTTTATTTCTACTTTTATAGGCAGGAAAGTGAAGTTGGAAAACCACAAATCTCTGGCTTTTTTTTTTTCTTTTTTTTTTTGCAAAGCAGGCATGAAGTCATTGGTATTGATCAATAATCCTACCAATCCATCACAGATATATCGTGAGCTCTGGGGCAGTAAATCTGACTCATTGCCCCTTAAAGCCCCATAAAGGGATGATGTTGGAGAAGGACATTTCTTGCAAACATAATTTCCTTTTGACTCTTTAAATAATTTCAACGGTGTATTAAAAACTGTTAAAATTGTTATTTTTTTCAGTAGTGGCCTCGTCTACATTCATGTTGTACATTTAACCACAAATACCTTTGACCCCTAGTGCTCGTTCATGACCACCTTGACTAAAGAAAGAAAAACTGTTATGTATTACTATTTTTTTCAATTTTTTCCATTCCTTGGATTTGTGCTGATGAGTCCTGCAATCACAAAGTCAAAGCAAACCAACAAATTCAGTGAAAGATACAGAGTAAAACCCTGCTCCCCCTAACTAGATGTGTCAGTGTTTATCCTGTGCTTGATGCACCTCAAAGGATTGCTTTCTTCTTTAGATGATCTAAGCTTGGGTCACAAGAAAGAATTACTACAGTTAAACAGTTCAGTGTTCATTTGCTGCATATTGCTCAACAAAGCAGGAGAAACAGCACAGAGTCATATTGTTCACTGTCGCATGTAACGGCATCTGTCAAGAACATTTCTACCTAAGAATGTCTGCATGACACAGAGGCGTATAAAGCCATCATGAGAGACTAGCTAGCAATGATCAATATAATGTGAAGGTAATGATGAATAAAATAGAAAGAAAGGTGGGGGGGGGGGGGGGGGGGGGAATTAAGCATTCATTGAAGAAAAAAAAGACAAATCTGAATTCCTGGGTCCTAATCTTTCGCTCCAAGCACTGCACTGCTAAGCTCTGGTTTGGGATGACAGGTCCCCCACCTGGACAAGCTTGGACAATGTCTCTGCTATGTCTCATTTCTGTGGGAACAGTGCTGCACAGACGGCTAATCACGTCCGGAACCAAAGGCACCTGCCCTATCTGCCTCTACATTTGGTTGGGAATCTTTAAAGAGGCTAAACCTCACTTTCATGCTTGTCTTTTATTCACGGTAAGTGCTTATCGAAACCGAGCTGTTGCCACTGCCCCATCTTCCCTCCCACAAGCTCTGAGAATGCTTGACGTAAGTACAGCCAATCTGGGTAAATACGAATCTCTCCTTACTGTCACTGCTGGCATATTATGCCCCTGAGGGAACATTCTTTTCATAATATCATAAGCTGCTTAGCGGTGTGCTTCTATTTAAGGCATACATATTAATAGCTATAAGGAAATCATATTTGAACTGTTCCCTGCAATCAATGTCTTTGGGTTTGCTGTTATACTTTGTATAAGAAGGTGCTAATAACTTGAAGGCACTTACACTGGGCAATCTAATCCTTTTGTATGATAAAGACTCGTCTTGGCAGGAGAGTGTGCCAGATCATAGGACAAGGTGCTGCAGAGGTTTAGTCCCTCAAATCACAACCCCACTCTTTCTTTCCCTCCTCTTTTCACTGGGAAATTCTACATGCATGAGTCCCAGCACCCAAAGTTATTGCACTAATACAAAAAGTTGTGTGATGCATTTGACAACGGCTGGTTTAACACTTTCCAGTCACACACAGGATGCATTTTTGTCCAGACAAATGTAGGTTTATGCTACCTTCTCGTGGCCTCTTCCTGTTTCACGCTGAACGGCACAACAGTAAATTTGAGTGAGAGCGTAACTCACTTAGTCATTCATCTGTCGATTTTCTCATGAAAAATATTCAGTACAATTTCCATGATGAAATGAAAACCATGACGTGCATCATGAATAGAAAAGATGTTCAGTGTCACAGAAAGGTTTTTTGTTTTAATAGATCATCACAATAGTCAAAAACTGTCTGTCATGCTAAAAAAGTTCTTTCAGGATTAACATATATTGAGCTTAGTAGTGTTCGCTTGTAAATTCAATGAGTGATTGTCCTTTTAGAGAATAGAAACCACGTGATTCTGTTTAAAAAAGAGAATATGCTCTAATATCTGAGGTACTTCAATAGTGAACACATAAAAATATATTGCATGTACCAAATAATACTAGCTTTTGTACTGACTTTCTTTTTTTTATAACGAATGAAAAAGTATTCTTTTCTAGTGACAGATTAGACTCTGGTTCTTTCTCAGTCACAATGAGCACAGAGTGAGGATGAAGACTGACTTATCAGCAATTAAGTCCTCACAGCAATCACTCGGAGAAGTTATCACACTGTGAGTGAAGTTAGAGGATTGTAAATATTTTTTTTCCTTTTAAAAATATGTTGGTGCAGTTTTTCTTGATTGCAGGAATCAATGTTTTTTTTCAGTGGAGCTGTACAGGCTTCAGGAATCAAAAGACTCAAGAGGGAATCTGAAAATGTCCTGTGGTCTGAAATTAAAATCATATTGTTGCTCTTTTTCTGTGTGGAAATACTGATAATATTCTTGTCCATACTCCATATTTACTCCTAAGAACAAAGAAAGGAATGTGTGATGAAAATACATCTCAGCATTTAAAAAAAAACACAATTTATTATGTACTGAAACTTAATGACTCTCAAAATCATGTTAGATGAACTGGTACTAATCCTGTATCATTGTTATGTAGCAGCATTACCATCATTGACAATACAGACATTTTAAAATGCAGTTTGTTGCTAATATCTGTAGCTAAAGCCAGTGGAGGCTCATGTGGAGTTGGCTCTGCTGTGTCAATAGAAATGGTTGAGACTGGTTTATTTGGACACAAAATAGTTCCAGTAAAAGCTCAAGGCTGGAGTTTTAAATACAGAGGCCAAAAACTAAATCTAGAACCCACCAACAGCAAGAAAAAAAAAAGTGAAGATTCTGGGGGGTCAAAAATGCACTTGATTCCACACCTGACACCAGTTTATACTGTTTTTAAAATCATGGTGTTAGAATTCAGAGTTAACCGTGCAGATGAAAAAGCGCAAGGGAACAACATCTTTGACTCTTGTGAGATGAGTGACTCTGGCAGCTCAGCTGTGGTCCAGCAGGGGGTGCTGGCTCACAGGGCTTCGACTCGGCGAGCGGGAGGAAGAATTTGGCGCGGTTGCTGGGGCACAGCTCTCTGAGCCCAGATGAGTGCTTCAATTGTAGGGATATTTTCCTCTAAGCCTGTGGTTGACAGCAACACAGTGCACTTATTTAAAGCAATTTCAAACATGTCTTGTCTGACAAGTTTTAAATCCTACTTAACACCCCGTAACAGCCACGAGTTTACTGTCAGAATTAAAGAAGAGAATTCTCAAAGGGAGAGAAATTATCACTTTCATTTTGTTCGCCGCCGTTGTTTATAAAGGACATGGCAGGGATGTTTACCTAGGGATGAATATATTATTACCATTTTGCTACACAGTGTTTTTCATGCTGGAGAAAAGACTGTTTAAAAGTTTACCTTAAATGTTTTAATTGCTGCCATTACAGCTAAAGGAATAAAGGCAAGCCTGAGCCTCAGTGGCTCTCACACTAAAAGCTCATAGAACATTTTTCATAAAAATAAAAGCTCTTTTCTGCTTCACATTAAATGTTGCTTGTGTAATAAATAGACACATTTGATACTCTATGCATTTTTCTGTCCTTTCTTCCTGTTGTCACAAGCACAGACATTCTTTTTAAAGACATTTCGATTTCAAATGCATTATCTAAATTTCAGTTTCTTTGTGCTGTATCTGCTGACTGTGACTTGCACCTTTTTCTTTTTTTGTTTATTGCAGTTACCACCCAACAAAGCATTTTATTTACATTAAGACATAGGGGAACAAATCTAGGCCTGCCTCAGCAGCGGCTCATGTCGTGTCTGCACAGATGGGCTTTCCTGCTCAGATTCCACATTCTTTATCAGTCCCCAAAAGCAAAAAAAAAAAAAAAAAACAAATCACCAAATGTAACAATCTTCCCCCTGTCCTCCTTGTGATTGCATGTTAGGCACTGAGGTGATAAGCACACTGGTACGTGTTGTTGCTGTGTGAAAGACACCCTTTATCGGCTCATACCTCTGACTTGTGCTTAGTCTAGTCAACCGGAGAAATATGACGGAAATCTGATAGGGGAATGGTCCCATCTCTACATCAGCGCAAGTGCACGCCTAGGAAGGCAATGTTTATGTTTCCCGGGTCTTCTGTTCTCAGGGGAAAAATGTCAATAGAGTGTCACTGAGAGCATCTTGCCAATGAGAGGGTGTCTTCAGATCTAAACGGCAAATACATCAGAGTGTGCACAATCATAAAATCCTTACTCAGACATTGTTATTTGAAGATTAACATTTGGGAAGCAGAAACTATATTTTTAGTTTTTTGAATTAGTCTTTTTTTTTTACTACGTAAATCATGCATGCAAAGGGCAGAATGTGATCATTTGTGGCTACTTAACATGCGTGTCTGTACATGTGGATATAAAGGAGTCTTCTTTCTCTCTGGCTGTGCTCAGTGTGGTAAGCTCAGGACGGAGTGTCTCTAATTACTGCTGCGAGAGAGGTCATCAGTGAGACTGTCACACACCTCACACCTTTACTGCCTCCTCACAGAAATCACTCTGTGATGAATGTGTCGTCACAACTGTTTGACTTTGGTCTTTTTTTCCTCTCTTCTTTCTTTTTCCTTCATCATGGATGGAATATTGTAAGTGAAGGTTTGGACAGTTTTATAATTCAAAACAAATTTGTGTGTCTGAGACTGAACACTTTAAAATCAGGGACTGTTTTTTTTTTTTTGTATCACCATTTTGTAAAGATCAACAGCATTTTTGCGATTTATTGTCTTTTCCTTTCCCGATAACTCCTCAAAGAGCTGTCTTTCTTATCTCGTCTGCTTATCGGCCGCTGGTCTTTTGCATGTCTTCCCACCTGACTTTGTGTCGTCTGTTTGAGCACCTTTTGATTCCCTGGCTCTTTCGAGGTTTGTCACAAACGACTGGGGGGTCTTGGAGAAAGACTGAACAAAGACATTTGTTTCCAGCTATATTGCCACCATCAATGGCAACATCTTGCTTGTTAGCTGTGCAGAGCGAATGGGAATGTGGATAGGGGTATTTGGAGGTGGAAGAAAGGAGATGCTATCCCTGCTAAATGAGGGAAGATTCACACAGTATAATGAAGGCTGGACCCATGGCTTCACAGCTGATGTGTATCTAAAAAGGCCTGGTAAATACTGTTTCGGAACAGAAGGCTTTATCTGCAGATATACATATCCCCTGCAACCACTGGTCCCCACATGAGGGCCAGCGCTATCACTTGGATCACTTTTATTCCTGTTTTTTTTTTTTTTTTTTTGTAGATCTCAAAGGGTGGAAAAATGTGAGACTTTGTCAGTTTAACTCTTTGAGAGTTTGTGTGAAATTCTCATCACTGGAACTAGAAATCTAAAAGAAATTGTGCAATCCCTAGCAACAAGTCAAGTTGTGTATTTGCATTATAAAACACTGTCAGTGCAAAATTATTGTGAGGCTGCTTTAGAAACCACTTAGAACTTACAAATTGACTTGTAGAATTTCATCTGATGTAGATTGTTTAGAGACTTCTGAATCACGTAAACGACTAAGATGAAAGACTTTTATTCAGCAGTATGACTTGCCATTAAATATAAAATGGTATAAGTGGGAACTGAGTCTGGGTCAAGTCAAGCGTGTAGTTCTAATTTAAGTGAAAATAGGTCTTGTAATATTGCTTTAAAACAACTTCAGCTTTATTAACCTCCTCTGGATGAATAGATAAATGTTTCTATAGAGAAATATTTCTATTTGAAGTTTTTTAACTCCTTCACTGTGACTAGCAAACTTCATCTCCTGGGCCTCCCTCAGTTATGGAGAAGGTAGGAGCAAAAAGTGTAGTCACAGGTGTACAAACATTTAAAGACCCATGAGATTGTTCATGTATATATGTTCATGCGTTCCTTGGTCATGCTTGCTCCTTTGAATTCTGGTGTCCTGAGACTACTGTTGTGCTGCTACTGTTCTTGAACATGACAAGCAGATGGAGACATTTTTAGTCACAATTTAATTATTCTATTAAATTACATAATTAAATAAGGCATTTCACATGAATTTGAGCTGTACATAGAGTAGACCATTATAAATGTGGCTCTACTTGTTATCAGTGGTGAATTACTATCAAAAGCGCACAGACTTAAAATTATCAAGTATTATCAGTAAAATTGATTGCAACGTTTCCTGATCCCAGAAAAAGCAGCAGTTTACATCTTATCCAAGTTTATTTTTTTAGTTTTTAAAAAATATATATTTTCTTTAATTTAGAAGAATTTTCTCATCTTAGAAAGGAACACTTATTGATGCTCCTGACTTTCACCTGACCTAATTTGTAATCTAAAAAGTAACTAAAGCTAAAGTTACTAAATCAGACAGATGTAGTAGAGTAGAAAGCACAGTACAATATTTGCCTCTGATATGTGACTGACTTAAAATATTCATGTACAAACTCATTGCTTTGTTTTTTGACACATTACTCGTACTAACTGTCAATCAGTGGAATGGTGTTAAACCATTCACAGAAGTGTGTCACGTTGCTTGTCACCAAATGGGGGAACCCGCTCATGGCGAAGGTCAAAACCTTCACAGAGTACATTTTAAGAGGACGGTTAGTTGATTGCATCAAAGTCCACTTCACTCTGACTTTGACACATAATGATACATATACACATTTGACACATACGAAATAAATGAAAAAGACCACATTCATGTCACTGTAACAGACATAAAGTATCTCAAAAGTAGTTTATGCCTACAAGGGATGATTATATTATACATCAAATTATTATATAAAATGCTAACATCACTCATGCTTACACACCCCACGTCCTTCAAAATATGTTCATATTTAGCTATTGTGTTCAGCTGCAATGTTTGGTGTAGGAAGTGATGTGGCACTGCTACATTTGAATGAAAAGTAAAGGAGGGAATGTTGGATGGTGGATGGGTACATAGACATTTGTCTTTGATATTGGCAGACTGGTTTCCTGTATCTCATTGAACCTTGACCACAAACTTCCTCTTGAAACACACAAATTACAGAACACACATCAACATCTTTTTCTCTTGACTCTACTTGTATTTAGTCTTGAAGATACTTTTGTATTATTCATCCAGTTTTTGCCTTGACCTTGATAAAAATGGTGGTGAATAGATTTAGTTTGAGGCAGCATTGTCAAATTACAGCACTATAACAATAAATCAGTAACCCCATTACTCTGGATAATCCAAAGAATATTGTTTTCACTGGAAGTATTGAAGAAGTTTTTGTAACTTGGATAAACTGACCCTGACATAACTAAGTAATCCATAATCAAGTCTTAATCATACTGTTGTGGTTACATGCCATACTGTACAGAAGATAAGATGCAATATTGTTGGCTTTCATTCGATATCTTTTTGTCTAATTATGTTTTCCCCCAGAAATCTATTTATCTACATTTATCTAAGTAAAATCGGGGTATGAAGGCCTCTAACCTTGTGTACAGCTTTCCAGAGTCTTTGCAATATTTTCGTAACTCTACCTATAAAGTTGTATTTATATGTTGTACAAAGGGCAGATAAAATTGAGGATTTTCAGATGTTTTGCTGCCTTGTGGCAAACAGCCTGTGGCCAACTGCAAGTCCAAGACCTGATGGTCTGGAATCCCAGCTGTAGGCAACAAGATGCAAGGAGATGTGGAAATTGACAGACATAAATAATGAGTAAGCCCGGGCGATCCCTTTTAGGCCCAGTGGAAATCATAGTATTGGTTGCACAGAGCCAAGACGTCACCATTCAGTGCCAAGGCCTTGGCTTAGATGGTGCAGGTTGTGTGTCCTCTACGGGACAGATTGTTTCCTTTTCTCCTGTCACTGCAATTGAGCTATTGCGAAGGAGGAAAGAGAGTAGGAAAAAGGTCAACTGGATGTGAAGCTCCTATTATCAGCAATCTTCCCCTGGCTTCCATAAGCAGCTTGTTTCTAAGCTGCAGCCTAGCCAAGCATGAAAAGAATATAATTTCAGCCAATCTCCTGCTAGCATGGGTGCACAGAAAGCCATTGTAAGGCCAGCAAAACAGTCACAATAGAGTCACTGGCCCTTCTGATAAAGATCTGCATAGGTAATGCCAGAACAGCAATGACGGCAATTTTGCTTGCCCACATTTAACTCAACTCTCTGACTCTGACCACTGTCCACTGTCGGAGAAAGAGATAGATAGCTGGTTTTGTTGTATATAATTACAAGCAGTACCGCACAGTCAACTACCAGCCTCTTCACACTTTATCTGCCAGTCTGACCCTGAGCTTTGTTCTTCATCTCAATCTTCTCAGACTCTATGAATACGTTAGTAAGAGAGAAAAATGTTGTTGTTTTTTTGTTTGTTTTGTTTTGTTTTGTTTTAGTATTAGGAGCTGATTCAGGTTTCCAAAGGTCAAACTTTGGTTGTAGGGATGTGACAATCTGACCACTTAACTATAATTTAACTAAAATTAAAGTACAACTTAAACACATGAGATGCATTGCAGTGTTTCAAAGGTAGCCTGTTGCTATTAATCACGTGAAAAGAGAGCCATGCAACAACATATGACCAACATTGAAGGCATGAAAGGCATGCACTTCAATCAATAAATGGTCCTCAGTTAAGTCACTATTCTAAATCAATGTTAATCATAGTAGACTACTTGTGTTCCATGCAACAATATGTTTAGATTAAGTTGTTAAAAATGAATGATCATTGTATAACTGTGATAATATATCCAGCACCTGTAAACAGATGAGTTATAGCTTGGAGGATACTGCCCTTAAGTGCCATTGTCACATATTCTTTGACAAAGTTAAAAAGGAAGTAAACTTTGAGCCTTCTCTTTTCTTCATTTTCTTCCACTTATCAGAGCTCGGGTTGTGGTGGCAGCAGGTTTAGCAGGGCGCTCCAGACAGTGGAAAGCCCCAAGAGCTGCTCAACCTCTTCGGCATCAGCCCCAGACACATTTGTATACTAAGAGACTGCACCTGATCTCCTGCTGCTTCATTGCATTCTGTTTTAGAAAAACTGACGATGGGCAGCAACCATTGCATTACTACAGCAGCACTGGTTAACCCTTTTCAAATTTCTCACTTGTCCTCCAGTAGGCCAACATGACAAGGAGGAGTCATGTTACAATAAATGGTCTAATAATGCCCCTTCGCAGTCAATTAAGGCCACATTAAATTGCCTAATTTCTGAACAGAGTTTTGTTTGACATTGTCCTCAGACAACAGAATGGCACATATCTGTTCTACTATGAGATAAGCAGTGCATATTGTTTTAAAGAATGAATTGAGTGCTTCCCTCCATACAGTACGGATGATCATATCTGGTGAAAGTGGGATAAAGAACCCCTGTGCATAGTGATGATGATGAATAATATCGCAGCTCTCCAATGGAACATTTTCTCAGATTAGTTGCGTAAAGAGCGCTGCAATTAAAATATATGTAACGTTTCTTGGTCCAGTCGGACTAACAATTGGGAAGATACACACAGAAAGCTGATGTGCAATCACTGCATTCTTCTCAATGTCAAGGAGTAGCTAAGAAACAAGCTAATGACGAGCTACTTTTCTGATAACAGAGTAACAAGGAGGAATACAAAGCTTGCTGTGTATTTGGTGAAGTTTCTTGCAGTGGCCTTGTCAGCATGTAACTAAATGCAGGTGGTAGTTTGGATCAGGAGAAGCAAACCAGCAGTGATTTCGTCCATTTATTATCCTAGAAATGTATAAATAGGAAATATAAAAAGACATTTTTATAGCACTGTCTGAGCTGCTGCGAGGACGAACCTGAGCCTGAGACCTGACCTGCGCTTCCTGCTGCTCTTTTCCCCCTTGGCACCTTCACCTGACGAAGTAATTCATTGATCATGCTTGCATGCCATGTGGACACAAAAGATGACTTCATCTTCTGAGTATAGTCATCGCAGACTACCACATTGTGCCTTAAACAATGCGCTGTATCTCATAATTGAGTCCAGCACTTTCATCCTTTTTAATTACACAGGCACAAGTTCTAACACCTCACCTGGGACTCTGTGCTTCTGTCTTAACTGTTGTCTTCATGTAGCTGCAAAGCTTCACTTAACCACTAGAATAATTGTACTGGCCATTGTTGGTATGCTTAATGGCTAAAAGCTCATCTTTATTTCCCTCAACAACTAAATCACATGTGAATACGCACATATCAGTTGTGTTTCTATAATGTGTCTCTAATAATAATAAAAAGTGTGTTGTGTTGTGTTTCTTGCAAGTCCTAAACTCTCATGGATAATATGCCTAAACTGCTTTACTTTGCAGCCCTCCTCATTAGCTTTTAGCTTTCAAGTGACAAAGGCATTGTAAGCAGTGTATTTAATCTTACTTTGCACATTCTGGAGAAAATCTAAGTGTTGTAACATAGTTGGCATACAATGTGAATGGACAGTGGAGAAGGGGATTATGCTGCTGGAGGGGTTTCAGTTTAGAAGTTTCCTTCAACGTTTAACTCACTTCAATTTAATTTTTTTATAGTGCTGAATCATAACAAAAGTTATCTAATGACATTTTCCATATAGTATATAGCAGTAAGCAGGACCACAGCAGCAGCCTCAACCAGTCGCTGATCTTGGAGTAGCCACGATCCATGAGAACCTGTGAGACAATCAGAAAAAACTCCAGAGAATGAGCTAAGTTAGTAACATGCATTGATGAGACACGAGTGTGTACAGATTGAGAGAGAGGAAGAGAAGAGCAGAAAGTGGAATGTGTTAAATCTACTCTCAAAGGTGTTGACTGTGTCTGCCTCCCGAACCCAGAATGGTAGTTTGTTCCACAGAAGAGGAGCTTGATAGCTGAAAGCTCTGGCTCCCAATCTACTTTTGGAAACTATAGGAACCACAAGAGACCCAGCATTCTGAGAGCGCAGTGTTCTAGAGGGGTAGTAAGGTACTATGAGTTCTTTTAGATACGATGGTGCCTGGCCATGAAGAGCTTTGTATGTAAGGAGAAGAATTTTAAATTCTATTCTAGACTTAACAGGTAGCCAGTGCAAGGAAGCCAAAATGGGAGAGATGTGATCTCTGATCTTGGTTCCTGTCAGAACACGTGCAGCAGCATTCTGAATTAGCTGCAAAGACCTAAGAGACTTATTTGAGCAGCCTGATAACAAAGACTTACAATAGTTCAGCCTAGAAGTAATAAATGCGTGGACTAATTTTTCTGCATGAGATACGATATGTCTGATTTTTACAATGTTACGTAAGTGGAAGAATGCAGTCAACAGTCCAACCTCTGCATGCGTCTTCATGCCCTTCAACTCTCTGAAGGGTCTTTCATCGTAGGAAAGACTCAATGATGTTACTGCAGCTCATCGTCCTTGTCAGAACAGCTCTTTTTAGATTTTCTGTAACGTTTTTTCAACTGTATGTCCTGTTGTTCAGCACATTAACATGTACCAGATTTACCATCCCTCGTGCTCCAGCTATCTAACCTCACCCTCCCATTCCGCCTGTCCTGTGCATGAGCACAAACTCCAGCAGCTGCTGATTGTCTGGAATGGTGTTTGTTTGTTTACCATTAACAAAGTCCGGGCTGAGCAGTGCCCGACAGCTAGGAGACAGCTAGGAGACTGCAAGGAGACTTGTGCTGAATTTGACAACATTGCATTGGAGAGAATGGCTGACTCCACCTTTAACGCTATGTATCCGACAAATCCAAACCATCCTGGAGGATTCAAAAAATGTAGTTCTAGTGTTACTTATTATTATCTGATCTTTAAGATATTAAACAGCGTTTGTAAACTTCATTTATACCGTAATAATTTTTGGTTGTATATACTGCATGTGCAGATTATCACAAAAACTGAGATAGCTTTTGGAGATAACTCACAGACAAAACACTGAAAGGTTGTTGTGGAATTCCAGCAGCAAGCATGGAGATGATAAAATTCTCCAGATCTGTAAAGTATCACTTCCAGCTGTTGTAAAATCCATCACAGCTGTCCACAGTTAAAATGCTGTATTGTCTGACGTAAAGGTGGTTATAATAGTCGGTGGTGATTGTAGCCACAATACAGATTCCATCTCGTCTCTGATCTACCACAAAATCTTAACAGCAGCAGGAAGGTGGAGTTGTAGAGAAGAATGTGGAGATTACATTTTTTCAGTGATTGGCTTCATGAAATCAAAGGAAAGGAATGAAGATCTTTATGTTTCACAATAGCATTTGATTTGCAGGAAATGTTTCTATATTAAAAAGAAAATATCTTACAGATAAACATACACAGTGAAGTAGATAAACCTTGTCAGTGCTAAAGCTGAACATGTTAATAATATGGGAAGCAATAAGCTGTCTAGCTTACTACATGCCTCAAAACTGCCAGAGCATAATGTTTTTGAAACTTTGCAAGGACGAACCAAATGAGACTCATTTTCTAATGAACAGAGTGCTGCTGATTTAAAAACTAATTATTTGAAATAAGGTTGATGATGGTGTTGATGAAGTCTTGACCCTTTCTGAAAACAGTAATAAGAAAGGCATAAGCATACAGTCTGTGGATGTTTTAGAATGATCTCTGAGGCACTCCAAAATGATTTGTCCTTAACCAAACACACAGTGCTATCTCACTGCCTGTGTTTCCTTAGTTTTACTGTATTACAGGTTCACAAGAAGAGGCCACAGAGTTTTGTATCAGCATTGTGAGAGACAGAAAAAAAAAAAAAAAAAAAAAAAAAAAAAAAAATATATATATATATATATATATATATATATATATATATTTATTTTTTTACAGACAAATCTTTTTTTTTTTACCCTCAGCACAAGAACAAATAGACCCTTACACTCACACTAGTACAGCAGGAGAAAAAAAAAAAAAAAAGAAAGAAAAGCCACATTCTCTCATGTTGGCCTATCTGGGATGGAAAAATGCTGATTTGCTTGAGGTAAGGAGAAGCAATGGCCATTTAATTAACCTTTCGTGCCTCAGTCTGCTCACAACAATTTTGCCTGTGACTCCCTTTAATAGTTTAAAGACCTTGCTGTCAGTAAGACTGAGAAGGACTGAGTCAAGGTATGATTTAATTAAAACAGTCCATATGTTTAAGACTGTACATGTGGAGATGCAGAAACATTGGGGTTCCTGGGAGTGACAGAACTGACCTTGCTATTGAGTTTCCAAATGACAGTGTGCGGCAGAGTAAATAATTCTGAAAAGAAAAGCAGCCTTTGAATAAGGTGGCTGTGTTTGTCACCTTTGGTTTTTGTAATCAATGTCCAGTAGTGCTGACTTCATCCACAATATGGTGCTAGTGTCCCTTTCAGAAAAGACACTGCTTCCATATGTAAACCAAGTGCATTAATGATTAAACATCTTACAACCTTCATGCTCACAGTGCTGGGGTTAAACCTGGCGCCAGTTTAAGTTGCTGGCCAACCAAGATGAATTTTTATTGAAGCATTTACATATTTAACATTTATTGTCTTAAACTCTTAAACTGAGAGTGATTTAATTGAAGAGCCACACTGCAACCTCTTCCTCAATAAAATAAATCAAATTAAAAATAATAGTTTTCTTCAACAATGACATCAAGCAAAATGAGAATATTTCAAACATGGCTGGTGAAAATTTGCGAATCTTTAGTTTAATAATCATGCACCACTTTGCTTTACAAACTCTTCCTCTGTAAATGGCCTGATCTCTTCTGCCACGACAAAACTGGCTTTCATGGCAGCTTCACTTTGTGATGTTGCTTTTGTGAAAATGGCCAGTCTCTTCTGACCATATGGTTGAGGTCATTGTGGGTCACTATTGTTTTTTGTTTTTGGGGTAGTTAAAGAAGGCTTGTCTGCCTTCTGTGGCTTCTGCTGTGTTTTGTACTTGTCCTGATGTTTTGTCTCATAGTGCTGTCTTAGGTTATAGTCCATAAGTACAGCCACAATAGCTTCACAAACACAGCACACAGGTTTACCTCCTAAAATCGGTAAACAAGTACTCTGCCTCCCACCTGCTTTGAAAGTCCCTGTTCTCAAAGTCAACTTTCTGTTTGGCCATTTTCTGGGGGGCTTTAACGTCCACCAAGCAAGCAACTGTTCAGCTCTGAATGTCCGGGATACATATTCCAATTGATAATGTTAATATACGGTATGCAACCAACAAAACAGTACAGTGGTACATCATCATCACCATTTTAATTCAGTGAATTTACCTACAATTATTATATGGGCATATGTATCATCATCTATCAACTTCATAAAAAACAACCATGTCAGAGTGTACAAACTAAAAGTGGCTTGAGATGCACCCTGAGCAGAAAATGGACAAATACATGTTGAAACATTTTATAACATCTAAAATCAGAAATATTTCCAGCATCACTGAACATGCTTTTAAATTGACTTTTTATGTTTTAACCGGGTCATTATCACATTAGCGTGAAATGGTAAATGGACTGTACTTATATTAGCGCTTTTCTAGTCTTCCAACCACTCAAAACTCTTTACCAGTACATATCTCATTCACCCGTTCACACACATTCATACACTGATAGCACAGCCTTCAGGAGCAATTTGGGGTTCGGTATCTTCGACATGCAGACTGGAGGGGATCGAACTGCCGATCATCTGATTAGTGGACAACCTGCTCTACCTCCAAGCCACAGCCGCCCTATGTGCAGTGGCTGTTTAGTAAAGTAGAGTAGTAGTTCATGTTTCTCTCACCACAGGGTAGAAACAGCCTTTCTGGCACACTCCATAATATAATGACTAAAGACAAACCTTGTAAATGAGTCGACTGAAAAGGATCACTTTCATTCAGGACCACCACACATACAGATAGCTTTTACAGACATTACAGAAGTTCTTTAGTCATCGTGTTTAGGACAATGATTTCCGCATCCTAATCGTTTTCATTTTGTGGTTCAGATGAGACACTGCCTCTTGATTCTCCTTCAGAGCAGACTCTGCCAGCTCAGGGAATGATGGAAAACTGCCATGGTCACCTGTGACAACTCAGCTGACTGTCATACACAGTACTGGTCCACTGATGAGAGTGAAATTACTTCATAATAGTAGGGGTGTTCCTGGGTTTATATAACGATATGATAATCCTCTTTTCACACAATGATGATAATGATCATTATTATGGCAGGGGAGTAGGGGGCGAGGAAACCGCTCGGAATGGAGACTTTGCTGCATAATCCTCCTGCCTTGAAAGGTTAAATACGGATTTGAATACTATGATCCCCCACTCTGAAAATGATAGTTCCGTATTTGAAGCAAATGTGCTCATTGTGCACTTTACCTTGCGTAGCAGTGTGAGTGGCATACTCCACCAAAGAAGACATGCTTGCAGTGCTGTATTTGTGCAAGTGATGATAAAAAAAAGCATTATGAAGAATGAATGACTTGAGAAATCCACTGTTAGACGTGTTGTTGTTGTTGTTATACTTAAGTTTAATTGGGGCGGTAGCAGCCTAAAGGTTAGTAAAAGCAGGCTTTAGAGAAGACTCACTAGAGTGGAAATATGTGGCTGGGGAAGTGAGTGTGTAATGCTGTCCGCTCCATAATGTGCCCTACAGTACCATCATGTTTCTTTAACCTTTCACTTAACCCCAGCTGCTCGTGTGGATTAGCTCCATTGCTAACAATAGTGGAGTGTGATGGGCTGCGTCCAAGTGCAAATGTATGTAATTAGGGTATGTTGTTACCCAGTTATATACACCTTTTTCTGTATATAGTGGTGAGAATGTTACATGCATAATATTAAGAAAAATATTCAATAGATACATAGAAAGATGTAGTCAAACATTTCTGCACTGCAAAAACTAGATGAGGTAGATACTCCCCAACCACAAGAAAAGCCTTGATCCAAAGGTGAGTGTATGGTTATAGTTTGAACACATGAGCCAATGCAGCACTGC
This sequence comes from Protonibea diacanthus, assembly GCA_028641955.1. Taxonomy (NCBI): domain Eukaryota; kingdom Metazoa; phylum Chordata; class Actinopteri; family Sciaenidae; genus Protonibea; species Protonibea diacanthus. The sequence goes on along the minus strand of CM053979.1, from coordinate 27,390,030 downwards.
TGAACAGCATTTGTAAAACCTGTAAAACACCATATAAATAATAGCTTGCAATGGTAGTGTAAAAACTGAACAAGGCTCTAAACAGAAACAAGAGCAGCGCCAGAGGAAGACTAATCCTGAGCAGCAGTCTTCCAGGGAAACTTACAACTTACAATCTGCTGTATTAGCACTGACACTGACTGTAACCAGAGCCGACACTCACACAACCAGAGCTACACATAATACATCCTCTATGCTCGACTCCAACTGGTAACTCATAGTCTCTCAGAATTGACATTCCCATTGCTCACAGCTCTCTGCTAAACTGTAAATTCATCAGATTCAGGGCTCCATTTCGCTTTCATCAAGTGGACATTGTTTCATCTAAACTGGGCAATAGACACTGCATGTACTAACATATCCTGGAGTATACTTCTGCATTGAAAAAAGATTTTCAGTCCCTGTTAAATGTCCAGTATTTTAGAAAGTGAGATTTGAATTTTATTATGAAGCAGAATTTATGTAATAGTACTAATAAACTCAATGTGCTTCCACTACATATTAGTGTAGTAGTAACCAGGTTTATGTATTCAATATTAATAATAATATTTTATTAGAATTTTATATAATAATAATCTTTTATGTAACTGAAATGCACAAGTGGCCCAAAAAATATTTTGAGTGTAGGCTACAATCTGTTTTCTGTGGTTGTCACTGAGAAAACAGTCAGCCAGTCATCATCATCATCATCATATGCATATCAGAATGTAAATAAAGTGTAAAGAAAATATGGGACCTTTAAAGGTCCAGTGTGTAGGATTTAGTTGCATCTAGTGGAAATGATGCAGTTGCCTTGAAGGAGAAACAAACACCTGAAAGGCCTGTCTAGAGTCAGTATTTAGCTTAGTTTAGTGATGGGAAGTTCAGTTCTTTTTAGGGAGTGGGATCATTTGACTCAGCTCACCAAGAAGAGCCTGCTCTTTCAGCTCCCAAACGGCTCTTCATTTTACCACTTATACCAATTTAGCGCTGTTTTGACTTATGATTTGTATATGTATGCATAGTTAATTTAAATTATTCAATACATCCTTTCTATGTTTTTAAAAGTAAAAATTGCATTTTCTAATATCAATAAATTGATGTAGCCGATAACAAAACAAAAAACAAAACAAAAAAATGGCTCTTGGACGTGAGCCAGCTCCTATTGTTCACTTACAGCAAAAGAGCCGGCTCTTTGAACAGACTCGTTTGCGACTGACACATCAGTAGTTTAGTTTAGTATTTTGTTTTTTTTGTTTAGTTTGTCTGTTCTGGGTTACTGTAGAAACATGCTGTTTCAACATGGCAGCCTCCATGGAAGAGGACCTCCTACCACTGTAGATAAAACATTTATCAAACATTTAACAAAGTAACAAAAAAAAAGACATTCTTATTTTCAGGTGACTATACATGCATGAAATCTTATTTATGGATATTATATCCCATGTCTGCCTTATCAAGGTCAATTGATGTTTAATTGCATTTAAGTGTCGCCAAAAAGTTCACATTATGTTATTTTCTGTCCTTTGCTTGTCCTTTTATTTGACTGTAGCATTGTATTACCTAAAACACAGTGAGACACATTATGTATTTGCCTCACTAGTTTTCTATACTAGGATTTCGTAATTATGTCGAGGCCCTGAACCTGAAGTAACTTCTTTAATGCTTTACTGAGGAAGAAATGGCCCAGAAGTTCAGAGCCTGGTGTGATTTGATGGCTAAGTGCTAGTGTAGGTTAATATATGTAGGTTAAAATATTAATAATAACATTTATTCAGACATTATAATGAACAGTTAGGGATTTAACATGTTGATATGATGTAATTTGATATGATTTAACATATGAATCTCAGAGAACTGCCATGATTTATTGGCTGTAATCAAGTGGCAGAAGTACGCCCATAAAAGAAAATCAACCTGACAGAGGAAGGAGTGCAGACGTCTATAAATGTACCTGTCAATAATTCCACAGCAGACTGCAGCAGGAGGTTGTTGACTTTTTGTCATCTAATGACTTGTTGAACATCCACACATTTTCCAAAAGACCTTTGGTTGCTCTGCTCAAGATCAAGAGGAGCTGAATGAACTTTGGGTGAACCATTGTTATGTTTGAATAGTGTTTTTTTCTTTTTTTTTTACTCCATCTTTTCTGTCAAAAACATCACACACCTGTTACATTGTGTGCTTCTCCTTAACAATTTGAAGCATGATTTTTGATAAAAGAATTTTGAAAAAAGAAGCTGTTCATACTGCACACCCCCTTTTTTAATTACTGTAACTAAAAAACAAGGAAAATAGTTTTTCTGCAGTAGACAGTAACATTATGATGCCTGTGATGAGTTTTAAGGGAAAGGCTGGATGATTACTGGTAAACACTTATGAACTTTTTCATAGCTGTGTATTTTTTGGATTAGTTTCTGTGGTAATAAAAGCTCTTGTTTGAGCGATGTAGGGGTTTATTACAACACTGACCGACTCAACTCATTATCCCACTCTTTGTTTTCATCAATTGATTTAAAAATGATTTTATCAATTTAAAATTTGATTTAATTTTTTACATCAGAACATAGTAATTAGTAGAAGTCTGTTATTCATAACAGTGATCTGCATACAGACTGCCAAAATCAGAGTCTAGCATTCAACAAATATGTGTCATAAATTATAATAACACACACATTCATGAGCTACTTGATCCAAATACTGGAGGGCCTGGTTCAAAACTACAAAATTTAAATTACTGATATGATATGAATGAAAGTGATGTGAAGCGATCCACAAGAGATCGCTTTGTTAGAAATACAGAAACTCTGTACACTGGTGTCAGAGTGGAATGTCTTCCCTCAAACAGTTTTTGATTAACTGCAGACATGAACTTGGAGGGGGCACTTAAACCAGCTTTTGGCTTGTTATCAAGTCACTGGACTAAACTTAATTAGCTAAACCTAAAATGAAGTAAGTGACTAGTTGAGTAGAATGTTTTGCTGTTCTTTGCTAATAATCTCTCTCTCTCTCTCTCTCTCTCTCTCTCTCTCTCTCTCTCCTCTCTCTCGCTCTCTCTCCAGATTATCTGAAAGTGAAAAGTCATTTTATTGAATTTTGTATATTTTGTCTGAACTTACCAATAAAGCCAAACTGTATTGTCACTTTCATATGCTGTAAAGCCCAGCTGTGGTCATGGAGATCTGCAACACACTGCAGGCAGTGCAGTGTTGGGCAAGTTACTCTAAAAAAGTAACTAGTTACTGTAACTAGTTACAGTAACTAGTTATTTCTCCCAGAAAGTAACTAAAGTAGTTACTGCGTTACAAATTATAAAAGTAACTAGTTACTTTGGAAAGTAACTATTTTTTAAATGCTCAAATGTATCAAAGAATTTGGACCCCACCTTCATCCCTCTTTGACAGAATGTAAAATACATGTGTGTGTTCAATTATTTCTGATAAATCTGAATATTAGAATGAAATGGACACTTAATACAATACATAACAGAAGTCCACAGTAGACAGATCTAAACTATTTTAACATTGCTGTGGAAAAGTGAGACTAGCATCCAATAAAATGTCATGGATTATTGTAGATATTATAATTACTATGTTTATATAGTGTTTATGCATGTCTCCAGGGCATAATGTGCCTTTCACGGTTACACTCGTTCCCTCCATTTGTTGGAAGGAAAAGTAATGGCTATACTTCCATTTAAAGAAGGCTACTTTTGGACTATTCTGACTCGCCAGTCCTGTTTCTCTTTGACTCGTGTGAATGTCCTGTGTCGTCTCTGTGTGTCTGACAATTTGTGTAAGCAACACCCGCCCAACTCCACCTCTGATTGGCTTACCATGGAATTTTACTCAACCTCAGCCAATCATCATCATTTATGCGATTGTCTCCGCCCTCACCAAGGAAGGAGGAACAAGAAAAATGTTTGTCGCTCGGCTTTGGTCTGATGAAAAACAGCTGCCTTCAATCATAGTGACGTGCCGCATTTTTTGGCAGTAACGGTAACAGCGTTCTAATGATGGGAAGAGTAATCAAATAGATTACGCCGTTACTAACGCCGTTACTTATAGTGTCATTATTCCCATCACTGATTATCTCAACAATAATGGTTAATAGTGAACTTTTGCAACAGCAGACTAATAATGGGGCCACTACGAAGGTGGGGTAATAATTTGATGAAAACAAGGGTAACAGTGGGGTCAAAATGTGGTAATATGATCATGTTTTGTTATTAGGAAGGTGTTTACACAACATATTCTGAAACTTCACACATAACTACATGTGGATGTATCTCTGACTTTTAAAAACTAAGCCTTATAGTGCTGCAGGTCATGAAACTCAGTGGTGTAGGAGCAGTGACATTGGTGTCTTCACTCAAACAAACACTGCTATTGCTTGTATACCGTTAACTGGTTATTAAAAGAAACAATCAAATCCAACTCTGTTGGCTACAATTTATTCCACCAACCAAACCTGAGAGACCTGAGGTGTGCCTGTCTACAGCATGCATGTTTGCATGATGCACATGTGTGCACGTTACCCTATGCGTACTGTATGTGTGTATAATGTGAGCCTAGTATGTGCGATACAGTGAGAGCGAGCGCAGTAGGGGCTGCAGTTTGTGCCAAATTTCAAACATGATTTACATTCTCAATGTAATGTATTAAAACGTTGACAGGGCAAAAGGGATTCACAAGATGCTGCATTAGAAACTCAATTTCTGTGATGAATTGCCTGAAGCCACTGAATTACAAACTGCTCCCTACCACCTTCCCCGACACACCCCCCCTCCTGTGGCTCAGAAGTTTTTTTGTGCGTGTCAAAATCTTCTTAAACCTCTCTCTTAATCTGATCTGCTGAATGTGAGAGGGTGAAAGGATTTTCAGACTAAAAAGCATTCATTTTTCGTCTTGTTGTGCATTGCCTTTTCCAAGTGCTGGGTCAGTAATATTCAAAACTTGCTGCTTTGCTCTTCCGTCTCCCCGGCACCACTCTGCTTGTCTCGGGCTTATGGATGTCCTTTCCACACCTACTCTTTCGTCATTATGTGTGACTGGTGAAAAGCTGCCACCATACTAAACTAAGTGTAAGCATTATTAACTAAGTAGTATAGATTGATGGTGACAAATATTAATATAGTGTACTAGCACTGGGTTATGTACAGCTATGATATATATACCCTACATATACAGAGTGACTTTACTGGACTGTATACAATGACATGATGAATAAAAACTGTGCAGTTTGTGGTGATCAGTCAGTTATATGGTGCTGAGGAGTTTCATGAGGATAACATATAGCGTATTTTGGACCATCCACTTTAATCGGGGCTAGGTTTTCTGAAAGGTATCACAGTGCTAATAGTTCTGTATCTTTTTTTTCAGAAACTCTAATGATAACATCATCTTGTACTTTTAAGAAAATCTGCTGCAAGTCATGACGTTTAGCAGGACTATTAAAGCATTACAGACCTTTTTTACGTTAAGGAAAATTAATGGTACGATTGAATATATAAGGAATTATTTTTGCACTTAGGTTGCCAAATTCTTCCATTAACACTCTGCCCTTCATGCAGTCTGGTGTGTGCCACTGCTCCAGAAATATTAATATCATACTACACAAGTGTAGGTATAGGCATGCAGATTTCAAGGCAGTGACTGGTCTGCTTCCTCTATACTGATGGTGACTTTTGCACTTTTTTCTCCAGTAGCTCTGGTACAGTAATGATAGAAGTTCATGCAGTGTTGGTACTGTAGAAGAAATAGGGATGTGATTCACCAGTTCACACTGCCAAAAGTGCATCAGTGAACTGGGGCTGGCAGCTACATATTTTATTAAATCATACTATTTCAAGATTATAAAAGACTCTTGTAGTCTGTTTTTTGCAGTATATTTTAATCTCAGCTAAATCTATATGCTAATGCTCACTTTACTAAGCTTCATTACTTTTTATCCCTAAAAAGGCTTCTCACACTAGTTCTTGATGCCTCCAACAGTCAGCGGTTGAAAATGTCACCAAGTTCAGAGCAGATGTGTAATATATTAAAGTATTTACAATGTATCTGCTGTGTGCTTTGCAGATCTATCTTTAGTGCAGACACCTTATGGCCATGTACGGTACCCGTCCAGAAAAACTAAATGTCTGCCTTGTGGATTTATTTTGGCATTGAGTCTGGAGTGTCAGAAATAGGATAATAAAAATATAAAAACTGAATAGAGAGCTAGAAGATAAACACAATAAATAACTAGAGGAGGAAAGTACCCTTTTTTTCTCACCAGTGTCTGATTCATTGTTCTTGGGGTTCATGTTTTATATGGATGATGGTGCCGGCCTGTGTGATTGTGCCTCTCCACATTGTTCTTGTTGATTTACAGCACCAGTACAATGGAGTAATAGGAGTTCGGCTTTGCTGCTTGAGAAGAGGTTTTGAGTAATGCAAGCAGAATCTTTTGTTTGTGGGCTTGATTGCGAGGAGTGGGGAAGCCTTGGAGCTGTCATCCCAATAAAGAAAGCTCCTCTGTACAGCGTTAACACCAACATCCAATCAAAAGAGGGGGAAAACAGATTTAGTTCACTGCTGTTTGCTTTTCATACAGAAAGGCCATGCATTAATGGAAATCCAAATATTCCAGCATTACCAGAGGATGATAATGTAAATTCAAGTTAATATTGGTACAATGTGTGTGTGACAGTTTGCCATAATGCGCTCTTCCTGGATTAGTCATTCATTAAACAGGTTTGCCATGCAAAGCCACTGTCAGATTTTTGTCAAGGAGGACTGAAAAAAGAGAGAAAACAGTGCCAACAGAAGCTCTTACAATTAAATTCTGCAGCCTGATTATGGTGACCAGTTTAATCTCGAGCATGTGAGTTCCTCTGTAGATTTGGAGCAACAATTCTTTGCAATAATGAAACAGAGACAGGCAAAACAAAAGCGCGTATTAAAGCGCTCTGTTTGGTTTAAAAGAAGCCGGGAAGCATTGTCAGGAAAATGATGTTGTTTCACATTAGATGGTTTAGAATAACAACATCTATTTATACCTCTTTTTTTACTCCTTCAATGTGCTGTTGACTTACTTTGCAGTGTTCTATACTATGAGACATGAGAAAGGGATCAAGTGCTTTTGTGTTTAGTGTGCTGAGATCTGGCACAGATTTATTGCTTTTGTCTCCAATCTGCATTTATTGTGTTCAGATATTTAGTCTGTGCACGTTTGATATTCAATGAAAAACTAATATTCATCAAAGTGTTTCTCTCTTATATCATTTAGTGATCAATTCCTACTGACCATATATCAATATAAATGTTTCATTTTAGGTCTTTAACTTAACATCACTTGCTTGAACTCTGTTTATAAGTTCAAGTTTAAGTTTTAATTTTATTGTTCATTTATTTTCTCTTCAATTGAGGTCATTTGTCTTCTTGATTTCTGTGATGTTGGAAATATTTCTGTAATGCAACATGAAGGATGACTAGCTCCAAACTCTTGTGTATGTTCTTATCATTCAAGCTTTTTTAGTTATTGGTAAAAATAACATTATGATATATATTCACACCTTGTCCAATGTTTGGAGACTGTGCGTGGTAAAGGTGAACCTGCATCATTTAAAATGGGTCTTGTTCTAACATTGTAAAATGGCCATGTTCCATACCTTTCTAATGTTATTGACATATATGTTAATAGATATTTTTTCTATCCATGTTAATTTATTTCATTTACCAAAGGCATGTCACAATGTAATGCTGCAGTTTCAAACAGATACAAGAATGAAGCCCCTGTTTACACAAACAGCTTCCTTCTGTCTCCTCAGCTCCCTGTAGAGTTCACATTGCAACGTGGGCTCAAATACACATCTTCCCAAGAACTTGATTTTCTGTACAAAGTGCGGTCAGTGTAATTTCAAACTGTCACACAAGTTTGAATCCAAAAACACTTTACACACCATGGAACATTTGAATCAAGTATTTCCCCCCCTGAACCAGATTACAAATCTGATTTCATACTCTTTATCTGACCAAAGTTCACACAGCCTCATGGCTTTCACACAAACACACAGACAGGCAGACACACACACACACACACACACACACACAGTTTCTTGAAGGATACAAATCACTGATGAAAAATAAAGATCAATTCAGCTGCCACGCACTATTATGATACAAAATGTAGTCTGGGCTTATCTCAGTGATAACATGACATAGACACAAACATCTAACAACTTTAAATATTCAAAAAATATGCTGTTAGTCTATCTCACCTGATGTGACAAGAGCTCTGAGTAATTCTCTGTGATCCCATGACCCTGTGTGGCGTGGCTGTTCTCTTAATCAATGTACAGGACATTTATTATTGATATAATGTTATTATATCATACGTATGTCGTATGTATGTGTGACGTGTATCTCTACTGATGTCTCAGCCTTTCTAAGCTACATTTTTACATTGCATGAGTAAACAACAAAATGACAGCAGTTGTGGAAAGTAATTATTTATTATATTTACAATTATTTATACAAATTTAAGTACTTTATCTCAGCACAGTGGACATGGACAGTTAAAAATGGATCAAAATCAATACAGGGGAATCAGAGATTTTGCATTTATTAATTCATATGTTTTTCTTTCTGTTCAAAATCTGGTGGTTACATTATCCACAATGCAACTAAACTGCTGATGGTTGTGTCAGATTTAGGTGTGTTATGCTAGCAGAGGCTAATGAAGCCTCATGCACAGATGAGGAGCAGGCTGCAGAGGTCTGGTAAACTCACTCATTTCTAACTCAACACCAGCAGATTTTTTTCTTTTACATACTTGTAGTCTTCGACTCCAACAAACGCTGGCTCAAGTCACCTGAGACAGGTTTTCAGACTTCATGCAGCTTCCTCTGGAGACACAAAAGCGTTATACAGCTTTGTTCACAGGCAGTTGTACACAACCTATGAACAGATTTTTGATGTGTAAAATGAATATAAATACAAAATACAACACGACTATTACGGATATAAAATCTAAAATATTATAACTGAAAGATGTGTGATTCAGCACGAATACTTTTATATTTGACTTTTGCTGACAGTATTATTTACTTTTAATTAATCCCTCATTGATTTTTTGGCCACTTGGGGGCAGCAGAAACAAGTTGTAAAAATAACAACTGGCATTTTATTAACTTTTAAGTTGATATAACCGATGTGTATGTTTTCTTATTTACACTACTAGCACATATGATGCAAAAATATTAGTCCTTCTTGTTTACCGTTTTCTGAAAATGTCTTCCTTTTTAGCCTCATATATTCACCAATAGTTACTGAAACTGTCTGTTGTTTGGTGCTTTCTTTGTCAGTATTAAAAAAATATGAAACTCAAAGCAGGCTTAGTCACATTATGATGTCTGGCCAACACGCTACTTTACATAATTCTTGTTATCTGATTCACACATTTTTTTTTCTTCAGTCACATTTGTTCAAGGATTTTCTGAGGAGTACGTCTGCTGCCTCATTCATTAAAAAAAAAAAAAAAAAATCAAATAACGAGCTACAGTGTTAAAAAACGGCAGATATAAGTTTGTTTGACTGCTTTTGTCATCGTCGCCTTCAGGACACACAAGCATCATAAATACTCCATACATCCTCTCATACAATTCTGGCTTTGGCTGTGTGCTGTTTGTCACTCTTTGGAATTGATAAAAAAAGATTGGTCTCTGGAGAATGTGTTGTTACTGTCATAAAGGGAAGGCCATGTCCACATTATTATTTTTCTCATTGCAGGCAGCAGTGTGGCTTTTCAGAGCACTTTAATCTGCTCTCCAGCCGGACATGTGGGACTTGGCCTTGCCCCCTTGTCACCCCCAGCAGAATCGTGGTGGTAAATATCAGATGGGGCCTCTACCGCCGCAAAGGAACGATACAATCAGCATTCAGAACAATACCCAACATAATGTGAGTTTTTCAACTGGTGGTTATGCGCCTAAGTGTGTTGAAGGACTATTCTGGTTAACAGACATGACATGTCAGACATGACATTATATTTTTCATATATTATTATTATTATTATTATTATCAAATATAGAAATCCAACTGTGAATCTACTTTATCTGCAATTTTGTCAACTTCTGTCACACGTGTATGTTTGGGAGGTGAAGTTATTTTTTTTACTGACCTCATACTTACAGAAATACATTTTCTTTTTCTATATTTAGATTTTCTTAAAATTTCTGCTGCAGGAAGCTTCCTGGTCCTCAGACCTTCATGAATATTACATCACTATTACACATTTCTCCGTAACCACTGTAACACATTTGACCAAGCTGCAGATGATGTGGCCTGGTGTACATGTTTCTGTAGTTTCTGCAAATGACCCACCTATCACTGAAGATAGCAAAAATCTTCTTTTTTTTCATTTTACAACCCAAATTTCAAATGGATTACTTGTGTGATGTAACTGAAATAATTAACCAGTTGTTTGACATAAATTAATTGTCAACTATTTAAATATAGAAGTGTGATAATTTTGTGCTTTTCTCACTTTTATATCATTGTAAGTTAAATATCTTTGGGCTTTGGACTGTACTTTGAAGATGCCATTTTAGGCTTTAGGATATACCATTCACTATTTATTAACATTTTATAGACTAAAGTATTGATGATCAACAGTCAAAAACAGTCAAAAAACCAAGGTCAAAAATTAGATTAATTAATAATGAAAATTGCTTGCAACCATACTGCATTGCTTGTATTTATTTAGAATCAACCACCTATATTTTTATAGTGTTAAAAAAGTCTGATTTTAGTTGTGAAGGAACAACAAAGTTCTGCAATCTTGTTAATTTATTTAGAAAAAAAGACAGAAAAAAGGCCATGAAACATGAGAACTGCAAAGTAATAATTGTTTACCTTTCATACTGACTGACACTTATTGTTATTCCTATTTGAGCACCGTTTTGTTATTAATCAGTCAGGTCATGTGGTGAGTGCTGCCACTGCTGAAATAGCTTTAATATGGACTACCCCTCTGGGACAAGCTTGGTCATTAACACTAATGCCATTTTCTGCTACAGAAACCTTCCACCCTCCCTTTTCACCCCCCTTCATTGATTCCAAAATCAAGAGGCCAACGACTCCCAAGACATTTAAGCACACTCCATTCCCCACATTGGAAACTAAAGGGCTGCATCAAGTCCTTTGTCTGGACTCTAACCTGCTATTCCTCTGCACATCATCTCAGCCAGCCTGAGGACATGGGACTCACTTCACCTAGACTGACTTTCTTAAACAATTTGTGCCTTGTTAAGAGCATGTGGGCACATCATTTATGAGGGAGGGGTGAAGGGCATTGAGGGAGAGAAAAACGAAAAGCCTGTGATGAAGACGTGGGGAGGACAGGTCAGATGGCAAGCTACATTTTTAACATAGCTGCTATTGATTTTAGATGCTCCCCATGGGAGAGACAAAATGTCAGATGCACAGTGTGAGTACTTAGCACCTCCGTCTGTGTTTAAGTGTGTGTGGGTGTGATTTTTATGTCTAATGAAAGCTCCCTGAGGAAGCTGATGGTGGGCACGTGCTGCTCTTCGGATGGCATTATTTCCTTTTGGAAGACCTGATGGAAGTCAATGTGAAATTAAAGCACAGTGGCATTCAGTGACATCTAGTGGTGTAGTTGTTTCAACTGTCTTGCCTCAGCCTCCCCTTCCTAGCATGTAACTGCAGTGAGTCCAGAACATGCGAAAAAGGCAAATGCCCTATCTAGAGGCAGCATTTGTCTGATTTGGGCTACCTAAACATGGTAGACTCCATGGGGGAGGACCCACAGCACCTATAGATATAAAAGGTTCATTCCAATGTAACAAAAATGTTTTGATTCTTATTTTCAGCCCCCTAAATGTGACACACTGGACCTGTTTTTAAAATACATTTTAGCTTATTTTGTCAAAATTGTATGATAGTGCCTGTTAGTGTTCTTCAGGGTGTGGGAATACTTGGCACTTACTGACAATGTTTATAGAGCTATTTGTAATTTCATTTGCACAATATTCACATGGATGGTTTGTAATATCACTTTAGTTTCAACAGATGCACAGGCAGTAAACCGGCTGAGGGGGCCGAGTCTGTGTTGTGATATAAGGTGAGGTGAAATGAAAAGTGAGTGCTAAGGACTACCTAATCTGTTGAACCTGTGAGCAAGTGTTAACAACAGGTAATGTCTTGTAGGAGTTAATGCTAACTATCTTCCACTTTCCGACTGGAAGACAGTTAGCCTAATTAGCTACCTTCTAGACTAAAGTACAAACCCCATATTGAATGTTGTGAAGGACGCTTTCTTAATATTACCTCAATACTGTAAGAGCTTCAACTCTTATATTCTGCCATGGGAAACATCAGGCTTGAAACTTGAACACTTCCCACAGATATGGCCAAAACAAATGTTATCCTTTTTTAAAGCAAATATCTGTATGATGCTTTATATTTCCTTAAACAAAAAGTGACAATAATGTAGATTTAATTGTTGACTTTAAAGCTGACAGGCTTGAGGATACATGAATCTCCACCACAGGAAGTGTGTGTTCTCTGTTACTGGCTGACTGCTGTCAGGACTTGTGTCAATGCCAGGCACAAACACAGTATACAGGTGTTGTGCCATGCATCATCTGTAAAGGTTCAGAAAAGGCCGTATCATACTGGTAGTTTGTGTGAAGACGTAATGCACCTGTCAGGATGATTTGCCTCTAAACTGAAAGCAGCAATAAGACAACTGTTCTTGAAAATATGAACCCGAGACTTTCTGGCTTTTGCAGTTTATTTGATTTTTAATGAGGTTACTTAACGGCCAAATTAGACCTGAATTAGTGTGAAAGTAGTTAATTGAAATGCTGTATTGAGTCAAAGACTCACTTACTTTTCATTAACTACCAATTCACTATTGTATAGTGAAGAGGTCAGAGAGAAATGCCTGTACAAGGACCAGCAATATATAGTGCAGTAAATAAAAAACCCTCTCTTAAAAAAAGCTACTAATGTCTGTTGAAGTAAGCAATAAGGCACTGAAATGGTGCATTTAAGAGAAAAATATTACCATTTGAAATGGACTCAGCTGTTGTCTGTTAATTAGATGTCCTTGAGAGATAGGGGTTGCCTTCAAAAGCAACAATAGATCTTTTCATCATTTTCTATGGCTTTGCTATTTAGGCCTTCCCTTCCAGACTGTTCAAGGCAACCACTAGCCCATCTTTGAACCGTGCATTTTTCTTTTTTTTTTTTGTCTTCATCATTTTATATCATTTAGAGTCACTGTTATCCTTATCAAGATATTTCAATTACATGGCTCTTTGCCACAATGTCATTTATTGAATCATTGGTTTGCACAGTGTTATTGGTCCACTGTGAATAAGTAATGGTTTGTGTCTGTGCAGTATGTATTCCATTCACTGGAAGAGATGTAGCCTAACCCACGTTATTTCTGTGGGTATCAGTGAGGTCTAACATGAATATCATTTCATTAATTATAATTTAGATTTATTTACCTGTCATATTACCTTTAATAAGCAGTTATATATTAGCACTAAAACACAACACTTTAATACATAGAGCAAGAAGAATCTCTTTACTGTGACAAACAGTGGTTGAAGAAGTAGAGTGCCAACAGTCTTTACTCAAAGGTAGCACAGCTGCAATGCAAAAATACAAATTACAAAACACTCCAAACTGAATTCAGTTATAGTATTTAAGTTCATTAAACTTTGTCTTTGGTACTGTTTACTGTCTGGGTTTTCTTTTTTTTTTTAGCAATAGCAGTTCATTGTTCAATTCAGTAAATATTTTCAGTAGTTTGAATTATTAGTGCAGAGTCTGCTTTTACCATGCAAAAGTACAAAAGTGTTGTCAGCAGGATAGAACTATAATTAAAATCATTGTGTTGTTTCTTATATCATTCAGTTAATATTATAGTTGTATTAAAATGTTGGCAGTATTTTAATTTGTTGTAGCTGATTCATTTGAACTTAAATGCTCTTTGTCAGACTGGATTGAAATGTATCTTGTGGTCTTGTTTGATTGGCTGCTGCAACATAGAAATATGAGAGAGATTAGCTTGAATGACATCAGTTGTGAGTCAGTGGACACAGAAACACCTTTTTTGATTAAAAAAATACTAGATGAAAACATTGATGATAATGGGAGTTACCAGTGCCATCCTAGACAGTGTGATGCTGGCAGTGACCTCTCTATTTGTAAAAACACAGATAAACCTTGTAACTGGAATTAGAACACTTTTTAGGGGTTGGGTGCATCAAGAACCGACTTTCTAATGTCAAAGTGAGAGGGGAGACTTGACGCAGCAGTCTGGTGTACATAAGAGGTTTCCCTTCCCTGAATCAGTAGTGCACAGAGCAGGTTAACAGTCCTGCACCCAGGGAGATGAAAAAGCATAAATTAAAGCGCTCCCTCAAGGAGAAGAGGGGGTGCTGGGTTACCACGGCATTATCAGCAGCGGGTGAGAAGCACACAGAGCTCAGTTTCATCCTCATGTTCTTTGTTAACACAAAGGGGGTCACCTCCATATGAAAGGAAATATAATAACACAGAGACCCTCACACAGTGGCAGACTGCTGACAAATTCTCACCTAATTCTGCTCTTATATTCACCATTCTAAAGTATTTCAGGGAGAAGCATCAAGCGTGTGGTGATACGGTGTAAAAAAAAAAGGGCTTCCTTCGTGGAATACAATATGTTTGCTGATGAAAAATATAGCACGGAAATAACACAAGCACGCACATGCTCACTTGAGAAATGTTTTAATTATATACAAAAGAATGTAGCTAATAAAGGAGGGAATTAAGGCAAATGCTCTGAGCGATTGCGGGAATTTGGCCAAAAGGAAATGAGTTGCCTCACAACCTCTTGCTTCTTCTTCTCTCTCTCTCTTTCTCTCTCTCCCTCTCTCTCTCTCCACCATTAAAAAGCCTGCAACTTCAAGCAGTTTTTTAATCAGCTAAAAAACATATGTGGCTTTGCAGCTAAGACAGCTTGCCCAGGCGCTGATAAATGCCTATCACTAATTTGCATACGGTAGAAGCTACCCTTTAATCAGAACCTCTAATCCCTGACGGTATTAATGATTTTTTTTCTCCTCGTATAGTATCATGTTTGCTAATTCCAAAGTGATCAGCTTCTTGTATGCGTCTCTTTTTTTGTGCTGGCATAATGGCCGAGTTGAGAACTTCTGTTATCCTACTTTGGCACATAATTAGGACTACAAAGGGGGACAAATCGTGCTGAATGGGACTCACAAAGAAGAGCTCCTTTTTTTCAACCTCTTCTTTTCTGCTGAGCTCTCGTTAACAGTTGTGTCACTTCATATATAGCCGCAGAAATGGGGAGAATTTGATGCCAAATCTTGAGTACACGACAGTGCTTAAGAGTTCTGCCCAGGCACAGGGAAAAATCTCAAAATGTACCATGTAATTAAAATGTCTATCACCCCTCGGCTGATTTAGGGGTTGCATTTTCTCCTTAAAGTGGCACTCTAGGCTATAAAACATTCCTCTTAATTTCTTCGCTAAGCACTTTGCACAGTTCTTGTATTTGACCTTATTTTCTGTTTTTATAGAAATAAAATCTGCTCTCACTCAACGGATTAAAAAAAAACAGAACAAAGTTTGCAATACATTAAACAAAACCAAAGTGACGAGTATCATTGCAATATTAATAGCATAACAATAAATAGGATATTCCTGATATTTACTCAAAAAAATAAAAAGCTCAAAAGGCGTCTGGCCTATAGTTTTGGGTCATAATACTTTACGTGTAAGAAGTGGATTAAAAATGAAAGGGAAAAAGAAACAGAATGTCAGCTAGGTACACATGACAGCTGATTTATACAATTCATTTGGGCCATTACTTTTCATTAAAGATCAAATGAAATGGGTACTTACTTACTAAGAGGCCTTTGGGGAGCTGAATTGCAGAGAAGAAAGAAGATTAAACTTTACATTCAGCCCCAAATTTAATTCAGAAGTAATCAATCGCATAATGGGCCAGCAACTGTAGCCGGGGTGATTGAAATGAAATTACCATATTTTTAATCTTAATTTTCCACACTGTTTATCTGACACTGTCAATATAAAATACAAACAGATAATGAAATAGCATTATATTGACACTACAATCATCTCTCGAGCAGCCCTCTGTGATTAAACCGCTGGAATGTTTGATTACATTTTGTTGGCTGACATTACAAATGACACGGATGCTTCGCCGAGACTTGCTGCCGGCTGGAAAATGAGCCTATCCATCAAGGACTCCTGGCAGCTTCTCCCTTCCAGTCGATGGCTACTGCCAACGGTCTGGGCACCCTTCTGTCAAGCCGTTTAGCACCCTAGAAGAGGGAGGGAGGGGGGTGGCTGTTAGAGGGTGGAAGGAGGTTGAAAAAGATGGGGGGGGACAAGGGGGTGCGACGAGTGATTCACGGCTCCCTTGCTCTGCTAATGATACAAAAGCAAAGGAGTCACAGAGTGGGAGAGAGAAAAATGTCCCAGGCAACATATCGCCCATGCAGGTGTCTCTTGGCGTACCATAAAGGGACCATAAAGCCCTCACAATGCAAGGCCCACAGTCTGCAAATCAACAGCTCAGCTGCTGCCCTGGATTAGGACTGCACTGCAGCCATCAAGCCCTGTCCACTGCTGCACCTAACGCCATGACTAGCCTAATTACTTTTTAAGGGGCTCATCAATTTGCTCTTTGTAAATTAGGGAGAGAACTTCAATAGCAACAGGAACAATGTGAATATTTTATAAAATTCTGTTTTTATTCTTGATACGTTTATTTAACAAGCTTTACACTCCAGTTTGAAGACTTTGAAGTATCTAATGCCCCTTTAAGAAAATGATACTTGTGAATCTTGATGTTCTTATTCATGATCATATCTTAAGTCTTCTTCACAAACACATTGACAATGTGTAATTATTGAGTATTTGCTTACCTCACAGAGATACTCGTTTAATTCAATGCATTTATTAGGTTGTAGCTCTGCTCTCTGCCAAATTTGAAGTAATCATAACAGTGGCCTGACCTTGAAAATATTCTCAGATTAATTACTGTCTCTAACACTGACACAAAGGCCCTGTGTGGAAAAATGAACATTGCCACATTATCAGTGCAACAATTCACCATATTGGATTATAAAGCAGAATATGAATGCAGTCAAGCATGCAACACATGGCTATGTGCTAAATAATATTTAAGCCATGCATGAGTATTGACAATCATTACAGAAACTGTAACTGTAATTATCTAAAGATTAATAGGGCGCATCATTAACAGAGAAAAAGAAATTTACTTCACTTATTTTATTTTATTTTGTCAGATTTACCAAAACACTCGTTTCTATCTGTGGTATGTGGACAGGTTTATGTCTTAGATTAAAAGAAACTAACAAGATATTGAAAAAGCGACAAGCACATCAAGAAATCTGCTTTTTTACGGTGTGGACAGGTTGGAAGATTCATTTTCCATTTAAGCAGGTCTGTTTATTCAGAACTGAAGTAATAAACCAACAAACTAGTAGGTGTTTAATGATTCATTCCCTGAATCAATTCATCAACTCCATGCATTAATTCATCAGCTGTAAAGTTTGCAGATTCAACAGAAATAGCTGTATTGAATCATCATCTCTGGGTTCAGGAATACTTGATATGAAATGCTGTAAAAATCAATCAAATCACAATTATTAAAAAAATGTAAATGTTTACCTCAAATGCAGCTCATTAACTGTGTCACTGGGTCTGTCTCATTTCAGCTCATCAAAACAGAGATGAACACTACTGACGCTGCATTTCACAAATGAGCAGGAGAGTGTCAGATTTTCACAGATTTTCAGTGTTACCCTGAAGCTAATCTTCAAAACATGGCTGAATTGTAGCTTCCAAACGACAGACATATTAACAAATCGTCTGCATTGTGCAGCCTCTCCACGTCTGCACAGACATACTGTGGGAACACCAATAATCCATCCGACCACCTGTTGAGGTGACACAGCATTTTCACTGACGCTGAAGTGGCAACTTCAGGTAGTGCTCTTAACCCTGCTAGAGTTTGTGTACAGTATAAGCCTTTGAAACGTCTATTGTATGATTCATTTGTACTTAGGCCTTACAGTGGAGTCAGAAATGCTGGATTGACACCGAAACCACCGGCTCTTCAATGACACACCATTGTTATTACAATATGACAAAGTTATATGGGGAGAAGCAGTTGCTCTGCAGCAATTGCTGCTGATGGATGGAGGAGCTGCTTGACAGAGGGGTATGTTATGTTACTCTTCCTTTTCAAAAGAATGGTCCTTGAACATTAAATGAGGCTCATACCTGACTAAATATGGGAATCGGGAAACAGGTACTGCTGCTATTGCTACTATACCACAGCTACTGCCACTGCCATTTCAGCTGCTGAGAGTGGAATGTGAGGTCAATGCTGTTTGGAGTATCAAACACTTGCTTCACGCACTTTTACAGTTCAGAATAGATTCAATATTATGAATATAAAGGTTGTCCTCCAGTGTGAGAACACTGCTTCAGAAAGTTTTAATTATTTGCATTAATTTCAGTTTACACAATAAACAGAACATGTTGTCCCGTTTTTCAGAAAAATTAAATGCATGCAGCCTCATGTGTACTATAAGGATGTGTCGTTGACAAAATCAAATCAGATTAAAAAAAAAAAAAAAAATAAAAACATTTGTTCTTTAATCAAATCACCAACCACCAGCCAAATGACTTCATTATACTCTCTCTCTCTCTCTCTCTCTCTCTCTCTATATATATATATATATATATATATATTACATACAGCAGGATTTGACATTTGAAAATGATAATCTTTATCTCTGAAAATAACCTACTACTACAATTATACTTAAACTACTATTGTGTATATCCAACATCAGAAATAGTTAAAGCAGATGTGTTGGATCAGTGATCACAACTCAAAACTGGATCCATAATGTGACGACATCAATCCAAACAGGAGTTTTAAAGCACTCTATAAATCAAATTAAAGTTGATCCTGCACTGACTGACAAAAACATCCAGTGTGAGACTATAAAAGATGACTTCATTCATTCGTCACCACAGTGTTTTCTTGTTTCACAGAAGTCCTAAAGAATTAATCATATTGCTGCTGTTTAGGAAGCAAAGGACTGTTGTATTTGTGGAATCAGTAGTATCAGCAGTGCTGAAGGTCATGCTGATAAGACCTAGGATTTCCACCTCAGAATTGCATTGTGCTGCGACCTTGAGGCCCCCTGAAGTCGATCAAACCGGCATAACCGGCTGCTCCACCACAGGACAGCCAAGTTCAGATAAATGTGGAATAAGTGAGGATCAGTGCTTAGCCCGGGACCTGGTGAGGCAGACCCTACCAACACACTGGAATTACTCATGTTGGGGAAGAAAAAAAAAAAAAAAAAAAAGAAAAGACCTTCCATGTAACTTTGTACAATATTCCTGAAATATGACGTCTTATTATCTCACATACAAGGTCTCATTATTATTACACTTGAACTGGCCTTATAGCAATTAATGAACTATTAATGTTTGTAAAACGTTTGAATTTAGTAAGGACATACATGTTGTGTGTAAGTGTTTGTTAATATCAAGTTGTTACTCTACTGTAACAGGTATTAAAACAGTTGATGATACAATGATATGATATTAATTATATTAATGATACAGTAACAATAAAATACATCATATGTCTAATACGAAATCCAAGTTATCCAATGAAGTATTTAATTATTCTTATCTGTTTATTCTTCTTCGCTCTCCAGGACACAGTCTCCTGATGAAGACCATGAGAAATACAGTAAGCCAACCTTTTGTTAAGAATGTTTTTTGTCAAGCTGATATTTTCAGCACCAAGAATGAAACCTTCACACTGAGCATGTATTCACCAATTTTGAATACATTTACACATGACCAGTTTCAAACTTGTCTACAAGTATATTAATGTGTAAATAAAGAGTTTGTGAAAATAAAGTTGTAATAACAACAACAACTTTATTTAATTCCCTATATATGCAGAGGAGTTTCCCTTTGCCTCAGTCATCTCAGCTTCTATTTTATTCAGTGCTGTTCACATCAGTGCACATCATCACCACACAACTACATCCATTAAAAGCACAGAGCCCACTTCTGGATGTGCAGACTACTGTATGAGCTTATATGATCATACTTTGTAAAATAAATTGATAAATAATAAATAAATAAGGGTAGAAATGAAGCCAGTTGAAATAAACCAGTCAAATTATTCTCATTATATACTAAAGCCCTGCACTCCTGAGGGAGTCCCACGGGACCCGATGCAAAGTAGTGCAGCGCGGGACAAATTTTGAAAGCTCACTGCGGGTGTGGGCGGGAGGGAGAGTGCACAATGCGGGAGCGGGCAGGAGAGGTGATAACTAAAACTAAAGACGTGTATAAATGATTAATTTATGCCTATCATATATAATTTGTGCTGGATATTTTAAATGCCATTAATAAAAACATTTTAAGATACCGAATTTGCGGATGTGGTCTAATCTCGTGTACGTTTCAGACAATTCGCTTCCGTGTTTGAGATCTCCGATCATGGCAGAAACGCCTGGCACCGTGCACCCTTGCTACGTGCGCTAGCTGAAGGATCGGTCCGTGGAGAGCTCAGCTAAGCTCAGTGTGTTTAATTTCCCAAACCAATGAAAAGAACTTTCATGAAAAATAATGTCCACATCTTGCGGGATTTGCGGGCGGGAGCAGGACAAAATATGGCCGGCGCGGGCGGGACTGAAAATCATAATTCTTTGCGGGAGTGGGCGGGAGTGGGACTGCACAATGCGGGGCGGGCGGGAGCGGGGCTGAAAATTCTGTCCTGCACAGACCTCTATTATATACCTTAAATGTTGAAAAAGTAAAAAAAACAAAACAAAAACAAACCAAAAAAAAAACAATATCTATTTCAATATCTACTCTGTATTGATGTCATAAATCAGGGTCTTATCTGATTTTTGTCATTTTGTACCATGATAAGGAGTGATCTAGCACATAAGTGTCCCTCCACCTCCTACAATATCACATCTGTTCTCTGATATTTATCGTCTTTCTTTCTTTTCTTTCACACCTCACTGAATAAACTACTGTAGTGCTCAACTCTGCTCCCTCTAATGCTTCTACTGCAATCTCAATACAAGAAGGACAAGAAGATGACATTTAATCAGGGGTTTTAATAATATCATATAAAATATTAGTTAATATTAATTCATGTATTTGGTAATTGTAGGTGTTAAAAATTATGAAATAAAATGAAAGATAAAATGATTTCCTTGATCCCAAGGTAGGCACAGAGATCCACTTCAATAATCAGATTCAGAGATGGAACAGAAAAGACGACACTAATTCATATCCTGCTGTTTGTGTTTCCTGACATTCCTCAGCCTGATATCTGAACACAGCTGCTAGCTACCATTAACACTCCAACAGCTCCAGGCAAATAGTTAATGGGCAAATAAAGTGACTGGGTTAAGGTTAGGGAAAGGTGGTGGTCATGGTTGTAAAATGAAAAGTGTTGATATGAGACAGGACGATCACGGCCTCTGTTGTCCATATCACACACTTTGTATTCTCCACCATCCAGTTCAACCATCAAGCATCTTTACCTCCTTCCTTAGAGGTGTTTGGACAATATAACAGAATTGCACTACTTCAGCTCATGATTTACACAACTACAAAAGCTGAGTTGAGAGGAAGCTTTTGTACAGCAATTGGACACTATACATGTTTATGCATCATTGTGGGTTATTAAAAGGGTATTAAAAGTCATAAAAGACAAAACATGTTGTCATTGCTTTAATTACTTCAAAACTCTGGTGGCTGTAGAGAGGACTACTGCTTTACTTAAAGTTGTACATTGTACATTTGGAGTAAGCTGTATGAACAGATGGCATTTAAAGCCCTTGAATACTTGTCTTTGACGATCACACTGACACTCACTGACTATCAAATGATGTTTGATTTCTGTATTTAAACAAGTGTTTTGGGTAACTATTTAGCCCACACTGACCCTGTATTGCAAATGGAGCCTTGATCTCTAATACAAAAGTGACATACAGTCACAGCTATCAGGCAATAACATGACACCTCAGAGTTGTTGCACTGTGGTTGTACTCACAGTAATGCCTCAACAACATAAATGCTGCATTTTTTCAATCCTCTTGTAAAGCTCATCCTCTGCAAGCTTGTCACACTCCTGTTGATGCTATGCTATGCTCTTATCCTTAGCAACCTCTAAGACACCATAGAATTTTGTAATTTCATAATCATTTGGAACTTGTTGACTCTGTGAAACCTTCTCCTCTACATTTTCTTGATGATGTGCGACTTTTTGTCCTCATCCATCATCTCTTGAAACCGCTTCACTACCATCAACATCCAACCAGTCTACTTGTCTTGCAATTGTTCAGCATTCTTTTAGTTTTAGAGCATATTCAATGAAAGTATGGCTTCTTCAATACATAGTGTACCAAGTGTGTTACATGTACCACATCCTGCTGAATGCCTTACATTGACATACATACCTAGGAGTGAAAATGAGAAGGATAAATAAAAGGCAATGGTTGTTGGAGATACTTTGTTGACTTGTTTTTGTTCTTTCGTTCAGCTGACAGCAGATGAATGTAACCCAGCCTTGAACAATTTTACTCTGAAATTTTGTATCATTGAAGTATTGAAGCGGTCAAGAACAACTTTAAGCAAAAATCGATCAATATTTTTTCATCATATTTGGCACAATTAAAACCTGATATGGAATGGATTTATTCAGAGGCGACATCGGTATGAAACCTCGACCCACTCCAATAATGAAGATTCTGTGGACTAAAAATGTTTTTTATTTCACTTTTTATTTTCATGAAGTGTTAACTGTATGAAAGAAATATCTTTGAAGAAACATCTCCGTATGACATCCCCTGAATACTGCCATTGTGCTTCTTTTCAGACAAATTTGTTCATCCCAAGGACCAAATATTGTGTCAGAAGTTTGTGAATAGCCATTGCCTAGGTCGCAATTAACTATTCAAGCTTTACATCTGGAAGGAACTGAACAAATTCAGACAAGAGACAAAGTAGCACAGGTCATCTTTTGATAAAGCTTGTATCTTGGTTGTTATAATAATTATAAAGTTCTACTCTTCATGTCAAATTGTCTTTTTAAGCCATGCTAACATGATGGCTTTAGAGACGGCATGTTGGTCGATCAGTTCATCACTTTGGTTCAGAATATCTCAGCGAAATGTTAAATGGCTTCATTCATATAGCACTTTAATTCAAAGCACTTTACAATTTGCCTCTACTTCACATAAACTCACACACCAATGGCAGTACCCTCTGTACTCTGAAAAGTGCTGGCCTTAAACATTGGGAGAAAATTTGGGTTCAGTTTACTCCACCATGGACTGCATGGACTCAGCCCTCTGAGCCACATTTGCCCAAATAACTGCTGACAAGTATTCAAGGTCCCCAGAGGATGAATTCTAGTGACTTTCATAGTAGCACCACCGGCTAGTCAAAATTTTCACTTACTCAACTTAAAATCTTATTGTCAAAAAACTTTACTGGAAACATTCAAGGTTCATGGACTGTCATGAAATTTAACACTTCATGTACTCCTCCCAATGAATTATAATACATTTGGTGTCCCACTGATTTTTATATACCTATTAGACCTCACCCACTCCAGCATGGCGGTACTGTTCATGGTTGAGGCATGGTAGCTGACGCTAGCCTTCATTTCAAAGAACTGTTAAGTACAGCCTCACACATCCACTAGCATGGCCTTAGATTGTTATTTATTGCTCAACATGGAGCAAAAGTCATATGTGAGCTCCAGCCATTCAGTCAGTCAGAATTTCAATGATGGAAAAAAAAAAAAAAAAAAACAAGCTAGCAGAGGGACAGTGGTCACTTAGGAATCACGCCACCTGTTGGAGGACAATGAGTCTTTCATATAAAGTGAGATAGACATCCCTTACTCCCCCCTCATTTTGTCAAGGCATAACCTTTTTCCCCCTTCAAAATGCAGCAACTCTTTCCAATTGAGTTGTTGTTGCTGCCATTGCTATTGGCTTTCAATAAGGCATGGGGTTATCAAAGAGTGAAGGAGAAATTGCCTTGGCTCTGCCGTAGCCCTGATTGCACTATCAGAGCCGTCAGGGAGGCTCTTTATAAAGGGAGGGCACGAGGGAGAGCGAAGTGGCGGCTGGCGTTGCCCCCCTGATAAATCAGCGCGTGCTGGCAGCCACTGCTTAGTGCAGCCAGGCAGCACCAGAGTGCTGCAGTTCAGGGTCGGTACTTGGCAAGCCCCCCTCTCAAACAGGGCTGTCTGCACCCGACTGCAGAGCTCACTGCTCCCCAGGCTGATTCTCCACCGCTGCCCTTGTCAAGGTTTGTTTGTTTATCCCTGATCCCGCTCTACCCTCACCATACCATATTGTTTCCCATCATGCCAAATTATTCTCTCCCCTTTTTCTAACTTATTCTGCATATTTCCCAACTTCATTTATTAAATTAGAAAACTGTGCTGCTATTTGAATTTGAAACATGCTTCCATTTTTGTCGAGAATTCATTGTTTCTTTTATTTTTTGGTTGTGCAGCTGTCTATAGAACCAGACACAGTAACCTCAAAAAATAAGTTCATATCTTTTGTTTTAAGACTTTCTTTATGCTCTGTTGGGAGTTTTAATGCAATTATCCAAGTGAAAAGTTGACATTTCTGCAATAAAATCCATAATTTTGTATGTCTTTTTCAACAGAAAATGGACATTAATAACAAAGAGGTTCAGAAATGTTTCTATTGCTGACATATTTATGATCAAGGGGATTAAATATGCGTTTAAAGTACATATTTAGATGGTAATAACACATTAAATCCAAAAACATCGTACCATCTGGGGAGAAAATCACGCTGCCGTTAACATTTCTCATAAATTTGTACTCTTCATCTCCAATTGGATGCTAGAGTTTATTACCCCCAATAAAAATCTTGATTTGTTGTGCTCTCAAGTGTTTGCTTGATAAGGTTGTAGCACAGTCATCACTTCCAGTCAACTGACAAATCTACATCTCCCTCCGGCTTGTCTTCCATATCCATTTCCATAGCATTTTCCAAAGAAACCGTGGTTCTGATCGTGCGAAATCAAATGAAATTAAAGGATCACAGTGCTTGGGGATGGGGGAAATATTTAATTAATCTGTCCTCCTCCACTCCAGGTGCAGTGGGTTAATGCAGATGCTCTTTGCTGCAGCTCTGAGATTGCCATAAGTGTTCAATTACACATACTTAAAAAGGCATGGGTAACACACACGTTGCCCCTCATTTAGTTCAAGTCCTGATTAATTTCAGATTTATACTGTCATTTGCTTCACCCTTCTAATTTCTCCTGCCACTACGAATCAGTTTGGAGTTGTACAGGACCTCCTCAACTTTTCTAATTAGATGGACATGAATATAGTGTTACATGTCATTAACAGTGTATTGATGTACAGGAAGCACTGGGACTGTGATTTCACCTGGAGATCAACTGATCTGCAATGTTTTGAATATCAAGAGACCATGTTCTTTAACTTGTATCAAATTAAATCATCCAAAAATATGCATTGGATCATCTAACTTGATCGTTAATGCTGTCTTAATGTAACTGAGATTTCATTTAATTTGGTAATTTCACGAGGGCTGGAGAGATGTTTAAACATTTGCGTCATGTGTGTGGTTTCTGTAAGTTTGTACATGATATTTACCACAGTGAGTTGCTTAAGTCAGAATATTCACATTCTCCCCATGCCCACTCAGTGTTGTTTATGTACTGTTAGCAATTTAAAGGTGTAAAATTTAGCAGAAATTGAATATTGCATGCATAACTATGTTTTAATTTTTTATTTAATCACCTTAAATGAATTGTTATGTCCTTGTTACTGAGTCTTTTACATTTATAGGCACTGCGGGTCCTCTTCCACAGAGCCTGCCATGTTGTGGCACCATGTTTCTACAGCAGCCCAGAATTGACAAACTAAACAGTGCAGTGGCTCTACATGTGGCCTTTTGTATTTTTTGAGTGTTTTGCTCCACCACAGTTTCTCCTTTATGCTAGAAAGACGAGTAGGTTAAAACTACATCCTGCTAAGTAATCCTTGAAAATGTCTTCACCTGTATGACATTTAAGACCTGTTGTGTATTCTGCCTGGAATGCAGATGCTAGCAAGCTACATCGATATGGCACGATGGGCAACCTAAATACATGTTATGGTGTATGACAGCCATTTCTTGATTACTCTGGTCAATATGGATCTGATCCTAATCAGCAGCAAAATCCATCGTACGCCATCTACCTTGATCATTACTTAAGATTCATTATGTGCTGTGTAAGTATTTTCTTTAAATATGCGCTGTTTTCTGATGTGTCTGTTTTCTACACTGAATCAGGAAAATTCTATTTACAATATTATTTTTAAAAAGTTAGCAAGCTAGGCTATACTCAAAAAAAAAAAAAAAAAAAAATTCAGGACTTATACATTTCAATTACATAGAAAATTTCCAATTGAATTAAATAGGTTTAATATAAATCAACAACGGCAGTGTACTAGTAACCAGGTTTATGCATTCAGTATTACTAAAGACAATTTGTTTGTCCAAACCCAACAGAGAAAATGAATGCAGCCATTTTGACTTTATTAGTACTATTACGTAAATCTTATTATATTATCATATTAAGTTTGTTAGTTAATTTATATTAAAAATATGTAATTCAAATAGATGGACATTTTCTATGTAACTGAAATGCATAAGTGGCCAAATTATTATTATTATTATTTTTGAGTGTATCTGGATTTACTTTAAGATTAAACTAGTTAGAGATGTTAATGTTACTAACATTATGCACTGAATGAAAGAAAAATGCAGAAAAATAAATAAAAGTAATATAAAAAATAGAAATAAAATAAAACTTACATATGGAAATTACAATTTTGAAACAGAACAAATTTTAGCCCGACTTTAAAGGACCACTGTGTAGGATTTTGCCATCTAGTGGTGTGGCATCAGATTGCAACCAGTAATACGCTCCACTTATAAGTTTATAAAAGAAAAGCAAATGTTTGTCCTTTCTGGGCTACTGTAGAAACGTGGTGGTGCTGTGGTGGTGCATTCTAACTCTCCCTGTTATCAGGTGATTATACACTTGCTCATGAACGTTACTTATTTCCACTATATATGATCTCCCAAAATCTTACATTCGGGACCTTTAAATGTCTGAGAATATGTTTGTGTTTTTCTTTTTTGAATTGACCATGAGTTTTTTAAAAAGTCTTTTTGTGTGAAAATTAAAGCTAAAATAGAACCTTATGTGAAGCAGCTACATAAACACTACACAGCCAAGAGTGTCATCATATGTCAGAGCAATGTCAACAAGTGAGCCTGATCATTGCTAAAAGATCCAGTTTGCACTCCAGAGGCCTTGTCTCCCTCTGGCTTATAGACAGGCCCTTCTGCAGGGCCTCCTCCTCCACCTCCTCCTCCTCCTGAGCCATGAAGCCATGGGACGCGTGGGGGCCTTTTGTCTGAGCAGTGTGGGGGGCCGCAGATGTCGTTCCCCAGAGACACAGCGGAGGTTAATGATCTCACAGCCTCTGCTAAAATAAATAAATCATTTCCAGTCAGGAGTCTGCATAAATCTTCTCTCAAACGGCGATTTGCTGGAGCAAGCACCACCAGTTGCTAATGACTGTTTTTTTTTCTTCTTCCTTGATTGCCTGAGGGGATAGGCTGTGACACAGATGAGTTCTTTCCCTCACTCTCTATTGCCCTTCCCTCCCTCCACCTCTCTCTCTCTCTCTCTCTCTCTCTCTCACACACACACACACAGACACACACACACACACACACTCACTCACTCACTTTTGTGGCTATTCTAATTCACAGCGTGTTTTGTCAGGGGACATTAGCTGGCTGACAGGCGTCTGGTTTGGATAGGGGGTGCATTTGTAGTGACAGTGGTAGTTGTTTCTTGTTTCAGCTGAGCTGATATTAAGAGACGTGTGTGGGGGTGCTGCTGTCATGCACAACACAGCACAGCGCAACACGACGCGACACAACACCTCACTCAATCTCACTTTTGTGTCTTGCATCCACATATGCTTCCTTCAAGTCAAAGTAGTCAATTCTAATTGAAACTATTGAAACTACTATAATACTACAAAGTATTAATATTTTTGTTATTATGTGTCACTGTGTTGTCATGCTTCACCAAATTCACCATGATTCATTGATCTAACAGAGCAACATCAGTTATCTGAGCAGTGGAGAACAAAGGTATTATGAACTTAACCTACATTTAGTTCAAATTCAATTAAATTCTATGAATTATTTGTTGACTCAGAACAGACAAAATGCTCTGGGTGCAGCTTCTTCAGTGTGAACATTTTCTCCTTTATGTTCAGTGTATACTGAATGTCCTTGCGTCTCAGACTGTTGGCTGAATAAAACAAATAGTTTGATACTTTATATGATAATAGGCATGTCACTATTTTCAAGATACAATTAAAAAATGAATTCTAAGCTGCAATCTATTTTCATCCAACATGTTATCCAAAGCCATCTGGATTATTAGGTCAGTCTTCTGCTTAATATTGACAAATGCATTAACTAAATGATTTGGCAAAGGAGCCTGAATACACACACTCCTGTAATGCACCACACCATCCCAAAAATGTTAAATGATTTAGTCATTTATGCTTATGTTTATTATTGAGCTATATAGTTACAGCAACAAAATGACTGACGGGTTAAACTACATAGTATAATGACACATTAGTTGCTTGTCACTAATTACAGAACAGTCACTACTTGTGTGGCTTTAGCCATTAGCTGCTTAAGTACTGTCATCAATAGACATGGCTGAGTAATCAATGAAGCCATTCAGAGCTAATTAAGAGTCACACTCAAGTAGTGAAATTTCACAAGATGATTTATCTTAATATAAGCAATTAAAACAAAAAAGTCCCAACATTAAAATGTACCATTCAGTTCATATGAATTACTTAAAGGAGCAATGACCCGTACGTAGGTAAAGACATGTTGTTAATAAACTGAAATATTTATAAAATCTGCCCAATTTGATCACGAGTAGCTCATTTCAAACATTCAGTTACTAAAATGTTCACAGTTTAACAGAAATGCTTCACACCCGGTGGAACACCATGTCGACAAAGAAAGCGCATGTATGGATCTTTATTTCAAGGTGAAAGAGAAGTCAAACGCTCTTACAAATAATAGATCAAATCATAAATATATTGACTGGTGAGGCATAAAAAAAAAAGCAACAACAAAGTCAATAAATAAAGTCATTACCAGAGCTTAGAACAGAGGCCCCCGATTTTCTCTTTTATCCTGCAACAACAAAAAGAAGAAGAAGAAGACAGAGGAGGAAGAAATGACCAAAAAAAGAGAGAAAGAATTGCACAGAGGCTTTTCTTTTCTTTAAAATGCTGCATTAGGTCTTTTCCTGCAGTCAGTTTTCATAGTTCAAAGCTGGCAGTTCAATAAATAGCTGGAACTGGCACATCTCTGTTCTTGCAAAAAGAAATCAATGTTAATCCTATTACCGGCAGTTATCACCTAGCCCAGAAACGGTGGCAAGTAAGAAAAAAAAAAAAAAGAAAAAAAAAAAACTGAGATGTCAAAGCGGGAAGGGGAGAGAGAGCGAGAGAAAGGGAGAGAGAGAGCGAGTCACCCTTCATTCACTTTCAAACACAGTTTTGATAATTTACTTCTGTAGAAGAAGAAGAAGGGTGGCGGGGGTGGGAGGAGGGGAGTGAGCTTCAGTTACTAGGAAATGTGTACGTGTGTGTGTTTATGTGCATGTGTGTGTGTGTGTGTGTGTGTGCTTGTATGCTTGTGGAGAGGGGGGTCCAGGGCTACTGATGTATTCGCACATAATGCTTGGATCAGACCCTGCTGCTGTAAGCAAGATGTTTGAGGCACAAAACATCATTTTTGAAAAATGTTCACACCGCTTAGCAATCCTCTTCCTGGAGCGCCCTGACATCTGGCCTTTCTCCTTCTCCCCTTCTCCCACTTCCAGTCCATCCTCTTCGCTTCTCAGTTGGTTTTGGGGGGATTGAGGGCTGTTACTGTGGCATAGTGAATGAAAATTATCACTACACTAACTGTAAGTGCTTTTGGAACATTAAAGAAAAGTCATTTTTAAAGATAAAATGGTTGTCATAGCTTGAATTAAAATGACTGTTGCTGAATTATTTTGGGATGTGATTGTAGTGTCTGTGTCTGGGTCTGGTTATGATATTATCTAAGGTAGAGTTGCAACTAAAATGTATTTTACTCTGAAATCATTCGAAAATAGTAAAACCAACCAACCAACCAAACAAACAAACAAACAAACAAAAAAAAAATACTGATCAATTTCTTAAAGCCTAATGTGGTGTCTTATTTTTTCTTGAGCAATGGTCCAGAACCTCAAGATATTCTGCCAGTTATCACATTCAACAGAGAAAAGCAGCAAATATTAACAAGTAACAAGCTGGAATATTTCAAATATTTGAAATGTTAAAAAAAAACAAAAAAAACAATTTGTTGTTTAATTATAATTCACTAAGTGATCAAGCAGTCAGAGAGAAGTGAACTTAATGATCAATTAATCAATGAGTCAATCTTTCAAATATGTATCTGAAGTTGCTGTAGTTGTTGAAGCGTTCCAGTCTCTGAAATACGAATATTTTCTGCTTCTGTTAGTTGTCTATGACAGTAAACTGACTGTCTTTTGGTTTTGACATTTGAAAATGTCCCTCTGGGCTGTGGAACTGGAAACAGACATCAGTTGATAAATCAGTTTTAAAATAAATGCTAGGTGTAGCGCTGATGATGAGATCGCAAAAACAAAAACAAAAACAACAACAGCTAACACGATTAGCTAATTAATGGATGAGTTGATTAACAAAGGAAATGATCAGTAACTCTTTTGATAAGCTAGACAATCACACCATTGCATAGCACCAAACATTTTTAGTTTCAGCTTTTCAAATGTGAATATATTTCAGACTGTGTCAGTAAACTGAAAATCTCTGGGCCTTGGACTTTTTTGGACCAAATGATCGTGTGAAGATGTCACCATGGTCTCTGGAAACTTTGTTTTTATTTGCTCTTTGTCGACGATTCAACAAGAAAGAAAAAATAGTATCTCAATAATCATAATAATAATTGCACTGACAATTGTTGCAGCCCTAATGATTTCAGATCATATTATCTCAGGCAACAATGGTAAAAATGGAAACCAGAGGCAGGTGTACTTTTGAAGGGCTAACCTTTGCTGTCTGCTGCTTTTCAGATGTATAAATTTGATGCTCTGGACAAAGCACGACATTTGCAAATCATAATGAGCATTTTTCACTGAATCAAATGAATCTATAGTTGCAGCCTCGCTTCCCCATTTGCTGAATATCAACACCACAAAAGATGTGGGTTGCACTTCCCAGTGTTGCATAAATATATATATTTAGTGCAAATAAAACTCTGACAAAACAAAACACACTGCCATTAAAAATCGCATTTCTCCAGTGAACACACCAAAACCCTAGATTAGTCCTAATCACTGTCACCAGGAAGCAGAATCAGACCCTCTCACTGGCGGATTAAGTCTTCTGTTGTTGTTGTCCTTATTGTTATTGCTGAGAAATAATTACAGCTGAATCTCATCAAAGCCAATTCAACTCTTGGCAGGACTCTGCTCTGGATTTTCTTTTTTTCTTCTTCTTTCAGCTCAACCTGAGTTTCCCCTGCATGAAAGTAAAGATTAAAGTAGTTAAATACTCACAGAGAACTGAGGGGAAACTGAGGCGACGTCGATGGACTGCAGGAAAAGTCTCACTGCTTTCAAATACTCTTGTTCCAAAGAATGACAAAATGCATCTTGCTGACATGGGTTTTCACCTTGACTTGACTGACTTTGTATGAATTTATTTCCTGTGCTGCGTGAAAGCAAGTGACCCCATTCCAGTCTAGCCCATTCTATATTCTTATAATAAATTAGATGGCGATGCAGGGGCTTTAACATGTAAAATAGTGGTGACATGCTAAATAATGAGGCAGGCAGAATTATGTAGTGCTGGTGTGCAGGCTCTGGGGTATTCCCAGGCCTTGGAGTAGCCCAGGCCTCCTCCTCTGTGCCTGCTGCTCTGAGGGAGCAGAGGGCTGAGCATGAGGAGGGGGGAGGGCACTGAATATGAAAATGGAATTAATGTACCAACGCCCAAAGGTAGATTACACTGTGGCAACCCTTTTGGCCATGCTGTCCTCTGTTTGGGACTAACAACAAAAAGAGAAACGTTTTATTCATCATGGAAATTGGTGTTTTTATTACTCCCTGGTGGAATTTGAGATGTATTATGCTGTTCTTTTTTTGATGCAGTAGGTCATTTCAATACAGCGCATTGAGGTATAATGTCTCGATCATCTTGCTCATGTTTGGGCAGTTTATAGTGTGTTTTTTGGGAGTGATGCACATCCGGGAGTGAGTAATGATTGCGATAAAGCTGCTGAGTGATGTGTGGGCAGTGTGAATTCCAGGCAGAATGTAATCATCTTACAATGACTTTGTCACTTCGGAAACAGCAGCTGTGTGACTGTTATCATTGTTACTTTTGAATACTGAGTATATTTGGTTTTAGAGTCTTGTGCAACCTTGAAGCTCTATGGAAAACTCCACTGTTTTATTGCCATTGTCACAGCAGAAGACAGATCTACCAGGTTTAATACAGGCGGTTTTAGTTTGCAACAAACATGCTTGTAAACCTGCTTTACAGCCCCCCCTGGCTTTTTGTCCAGAGGGGGATTAACTGATGAGCACTGCCTGTCCTTCAGGTGACACACACACACACACACACACAGTTCAATCCAAACTCAGATCACACTTTATTACAATCTCTCAGTAAACACAAAAGTGACTGATGAGGTGTTAGCTCATTAGAAAATTTAGCCAAGTCATTCCTGCTGGTGTCTCAAACACAAATGCCGGCATTCTTTAAAGTATCCGGGTGATAAAGCCAGAGATGCTTGGGGATTTGTTACAGGATGAAAAATGACTCATCCTCTCTGTTTTCTTTTCACTTTTGGCCAGCTTTCCTGTCTTGCGCAGACAGTTGCCGTTATAATGGGTGATATGTTATATGTGCGCACGCTAGCTGGATTAAATTTTTAATGGCTCCAAGGGCAGTTGTCCTGGCCGTAAAAAAACCCTGCTGCAACAGTGTGAAACCGGGTTATTGCAAATACATTTCTGTTCTCTCAAAGGATTGTTAAACACCTGCACCACAACACTTTATGCAACTTTCTGACACTGATGCCGCAAATTAGAAATGTGCCTGTTTGAGCTCGGGATTGGCTAAGCAGAAGTTGCATCAGATAAATGGTGTGATAAGAGGGCAATCAGTATTCAAGTCCTGATGTTATGAAGGGGGAGATCACTTAAAACCTGATGTGAGTTATGTGCGCTGATTGTCATCCAACATTATGCACACTGTTTGAGGCTAAATAACCCAGTGTGTGGATCATAAACATTTCCTCTTGCATGCCACCTTGAAGCGAGGGAGGCACCCCCTTCATAAACAACTCTGTCATTTTAAGTAAGTATCGTCCTGCTTACCAGGCACCTTTCGTGCGTGAGCTGCACCTAATTTAGAAGCTTTTAAATCTTTCGCAAGTGTTGTTGTGAGAAATGCCTGGTTGCAAATGTCTTTTATTGAATGCTGACTCTGTAGTATTACAGCCTTGCAGATATGCCTGGTGTAATATGTCCCTATAGCTTTATCTTGTAATAGTAAAGTGTATTAATTTTCTTGGACTGGAAGATTGTGTGAAGGGTTAGAATTGACTCTATTTGGGATTGGAGCGACTTGCCACTGACTCCAAACACGGTTTTCACGCAAGGACTGCAAAAGATGAAGCGGGGGGAAGAAATATGCTTTGAATTGGTAGATTTCTTAAGTAAGCCTACTGGTTTATCACAATCCATCACAAGGAGCAGGATTTGAGTAATTAAAGACTTTTCCAGGAGTGGCATTCTTGAAATTGGAATTGAAAGTCCACATAGCATGGTCACTGACAGGGATTCACCTATGAATTTATGCTTCATACTAATTTACTGTATAATGCCCGTGCCATTTAAAAAAGAAGGCTACCTTCAGTTACAGCAGCAGGCCTCTGTGTTTGTCATACATTCTGTACAGCACAGAATCACACTATTACTGCATGACTTAAATGGAGGTGGTGTGACTGTGTGAACTGTCAGGAAGAAGTGAAAGTCTCTCATAGTTGTGTACTTTATGTGACCGTATGTAATTTGATTTGCACACAGAATTCAAACCTCACTCCTCTTTGTGATTGGCTTACTGATGGACATAATAAGTCAATAAAAGTGCGGTTACACAAATGTCTGTCAGCTAATGTAACTTCAAGCTAAGATTTTTTGTCAGCAGCTTCAAAACATTTTTAAGAAATTCCAGTATATTTTGATATACTTTTATTTTCTGCTTTATGTTTGGCATGTTAGTGTTTTTTTTCACACTTCAGAACAATTATTCTTTTGTCTGTATGTTAGGATAAATAAGTTCACTCCATCTACAAATCATCCTTTGAAGGTGTTTAAAGTCAATCCTAAAATCAAGCTGACTAAAGACTCGTCTATTTGCTCAGATAAAAACACTATACACTCCTCTCTAAGCTGTGAGGAAATGGCAAAATGGAGGAGACTACCGGTGGTCTCCCAAGTTTGTACAGCAGTGCTTTTCCTGATAATGCCACACATTCGGGTTTCTGCTTTCAGTAGCCTTCGCACGAGTGCTCCAGTCTCACACGGCACTTAAGTGTGATTAATAAGGTACAGTGTTGTGTGTGTGTGTGTGTGTGTGTGTGTGTGGGGGGTGGGGGGTGGGGGGTGGGGAGTTTATGTCAAGATAAACGTGGAAATGACCTAGCAGTCACCAGCTTTTTCCTTTCGGCAACTGCACAGTGCCTAGCTCGAGAGCAGGAGAGGCTGGGGTTTTTATCAAGCCGAGGGCTCAGACCACCAGAGGCTCTTGTGAAGGAAGGAAATTACCGGGTGCAAACATTCACAATACCCCAACTCAATTCCCCCTCCCTCATCTCTCTCTTTTCCTTCTCTCTCTGACTTCCACTCTCCTGTCCCTATGTTTATCAGGTTTTGGGGCACTGTATTTTGATGTCAATAAGCAATTTTTCTTGCCTGGTCTCCTGCCTGACCCCTTTAATCCATCAATATATTATTAGAGATAAAGTTTTGTGGACGCCTGCTGCAGTCACAAGATAAATGACATCTCTGAAGTCACGCATTAAAGACTAGATTAAGGCCTTGTGACTGTGTCTTCAGTGCTCATCTGTGCGCCTCTGTCCAACCTATCACACTAAGTGACAAGAAAGAAAAATAATGAACTGAGGCAGAAAAAGCAAAGAGATATTTCTTACACACACAACCCGCGTCTGTCTTCAGCTAGGATTAGGACGCATTAGAGGCGTGCTGGAGAAGGGGAGAGAGGCAGCAAGGGAGCATCACTGTTTGTGTATGTCTAGGCTGAAAGAAAGGGAATTTCAACCTTCTATCCCTTTAAAACTGAAGACAAACAAACGCTTTGTTTGAAACAATGCAAGCTTTCTTTTTGAACCAGCAGATGGAACAATATTTAAATTGTACATTTGACCCACATATATGAAAGCGTTTGATTAGATTCACCTCTAAATCAACAAAGGGACTGTGTAAAAATGATTCAGGGTACACATAAACAACTCTGTGAAGTGCATAAAGAATTTAAAATGATATTCTTGAATTTAAATCTTTATGTGTTGATTGGGCCAGTAATCTTTATAAAACCATTTTAAAAAAACAAAAATTAGAAGTGTTACTTATTGTCATGACAACAGTTACTGCTATTGTCAGTTAATGAGTTGATAGTTAGAACAGGTACCACCTCTGAATCTGCTGAGTGCTTTTAAACCATTTTACGTCACCCTGTCCAAATTTTAAAATAAATGTGAGATGATGTTAGTCTGATATGTGTGTATGTATTTATGTATGTATGGTCTCACTGGACGTCTGTCATAGCCAAACCATCACATTATGTCTGCGTCATATGGCTAGGTATGTTGACCCTCAGTGGAACACGAGTGAAGTTTTCTTTGCTGCTTTTTTATTTTCATGGAGAAAACATGAAGCCATGATACAGAGACAGAATAGTCGGCCCTGACATATGGAAAGTCATTTTTTGATGACTACTTTGTCTCTTAAATGTATTTTTATTCATTTTCTTTACACAAAATGGCACAAGGGAAGAATGAAATAAAATCTAAATCTGACGTGCCTGGTTTCCCCTAAAATTCAGAATGACCCTCTTTTTTTGTACACTCTCTAAAACACATATCTGGGTAAGTCCTAGCTGAGCTGCTCTCCATGGTCTTTAGCTTCCCTTCAAAAATATGAATATATATTATAATATATTATAATTATTATATAATAGAATACATAAAGTATATAATAGTGCAGTCATACTTGGCTTTTGGCTGCTCTGATCCAGATTTACATATCTGTAGGAAGTCACATGTTGACAAGCTTCTCTCCCTGCTCTCTCTGAACACTTGTGAATGTTATTTTAATTGCAAAATGATGTGTGATATTGCATCTCCTTTCATGCTGAACATCTGTACAACGAGCCTCTTACTGTACACTTTATGTGACAGTGTTCGCCACATTTAGACCTCTAAAACCTCAGACTAATAGACAGGATTACAGACGCAAAATGACATTTTTATAGCTTAAACTCCGGACTACCTGGACTAGCAGATATTAAACGCATATCTGGTAGCACTTAGTGTTAAGTGGGACCAAGTGCTTATTAAGTTTCTGATGCTCTAAGTCCATGTCTGTTCCGGCCTGGGCTGATAGGGGTTGCTAGGCCACGGTAAATGAACGCGGATGGATTTGCGCTGGACTTAGCCCCGGTTATCAGTAGTGCTCAGTTAATATGCCACTGCGGTGACATTGTCACGACTGTACAACGATTGGCAATATTTGAATTTTCCATTAAGCTCTTCCTGCTGCTTGTGTTTTCATGTGGAACATTCTCACCTGGCTAGCCACTTCTCCTCTGCAGAGACACAGCTATATTCTCCCTCCAACATTTCATTAGAAAAAGAGAAGGCTATTGTAGGAGCATTAAATATCGGCTGTTGTTCACCTTCACATCCACATGTAACCTCTCCAATGTTTACTCCATGAACTTGTCAACATGTACTCCTCAGAGGCTGCATCCTTTCAAGGGGGCAACTATAAATAAGGTGAGGGCACAGCATTCTATGTTTATTCTGTAAAGACATTCTTCAGAAAATTTGGCTTCTAAAATCAATTAAATCCTTTTCAACACAAGGTTGAGATAAAAGATAGGGCAGTGAAAGCAGATACAAAGCAGATGAACCCTTCTAATTCAAAACTGTGCATTCATTTGGCTGGCTTTTAGAGACAAAATACTCAAGGTCTTTCTGTTATGGCCAATTATATTAGATCTTCCTCATTCTCCACATTTATCTTGACATCTGAGATGTGGTTTGAGGTAACTGAAGCCACTCTGCACTCTCAACTTGGCCCCTGGATTCTTCCTTGGGAAGGAAATATCTATGGGCAGTTATTTAATTTCATGGAATTCATAAACTCTATCTACAAATTAATTTCTTTTTTGCACAATTATTATGTTTTGAAGGTTCATCTTTTCTCCTTCAGAGGGACTGTGAACTTCATCTTTTGTACAAGCTGAATATGACTGATGTTATGTGTTAATGGCAAAATCTCACTTCACTGAAAAGCTTGTGCCTTTTATGACACAGTGCTTTCAGTCTTTATAAGTCCAATATTTAGTGCAATCACTGAATTGATTGTAATTGTAACTGATCTGTATGTTATCTAAAACACAGCCATTTTTATGTGGAAGTTTTTGTACACCATACTTTACATTTACAATATTTAGTCATCTGCATTTCACATTCTAGTTCTGCTTTCAGTTCTTTATCAGTGTCTCCTTTTTTTTCTTTTTTTAGTAAATTGTATTTCATAAAGCAGAATGTTAAAATGTGTTTCACCCTTTAATTGTCTGAAACTCTAACAGTTGTATGGATCTCTTCAAGGGCGCGCCGTCTCCCATGAGGTGAATATCAGATTAGTAGGCTGAGAGCAGGACGCTGAGCTGAGACTATTTACTATTGATTATATCAGCTATTGCAATTTGAAGACAATACTAATTCAAAAGAATAATTACACACAATGTCATATCTTTACCAAGAAATAAGTAAATCGCATTGCAGTGATCTGTAGTGCTGATCAGGCCAGACTGAGCCAGTGTGCCATTCTTTGATAGTAACAACAATTACAGCTGATCAATACAGATCCTAAATGACCCCTCTTGAAAAATGTTGAAACATGTTGAAATGAAAACAGTGTTGGTAGTATTGGTATCATTCCTGTTCCCTTTTTCATAAGGCACTGTCCAAATTAAAAAGTCCCTTTCAGTTAAAATAACTTAGTAAAATAATGTGGAGAAACATTATTTACGTTATTGTTCATAAAATCAGTCTGCCTATTCGTCTAGTTAATTTTCATCAATCAATCCATTCTAGTGAATAATAGTATCAGTATTAATTCTAAAATGTAGCTGCACAAAACATAAAGTTACTGAGTCTTTTAATTTAGCTGATTAGCTGAAAGCTGCATAAATGTTTTCATATGTCAAAGTCACCTGACTCTAGAATTAGTTAGTCTTCTGCTCTACATTTTAGCTTCTCTCAGCTCATTGTTTCGGTTCAGTCTCACAGCAAAGAGCCGTTTCCAGCTGAAAAACTCTATGCTATGATAATTGTTCCATGCTACCTACTCAGCACAGAACAGCAGAGAAACAGAGATAGTGACTTGTTGGTGAAAATAACTATTTGAGCTACTTTAATGCTTTTCTCAGCCATTGATGGAGACCAAAACAGAGCTAAAAGGACAGTGAACATTAGACTTAGATTTGGTAGGTGCCCAAAGCACAACTTCAAATGAATGCTCATGTTGCTCTGTAGAAACAAGCAACTGTGTCAACACATTTATCATATCAACTTTATAGGTGAGTTTACAAATTGTTGGCCAAAAAAACTAAATTAATGTAGGTTTATGTTCAGTTATTATCTCTACTTTCTGCTTTACCATACCAAAAAAAAAAAAAAAGAAAAAAAGATGTTGTCATTTTAGCTGCAGTTCAAACAACTTAACCATTAGTCTAAACTTTAACTTTAGCCTCGCTAAAGCAGTAAGTAAGCAGTGACCCCACTAGCTTTATTCATTTAGCTCATTGTCAAACCAAACAGTACCCTCTGTGCGGTCATGCATCACTAAGTGGTTCTCAAGATGTTAACAGCACACTCTTCCAAATTATAACAAGCTTTAATACTTGGAGAGTTCTTTAACAAAGTTTCTTTTGGTTCACTATTTTTCACAGAGTAGAAATCAGGCCTGTAGTTCTTCATTAGTCAGCAGAACTCAGCAAATATCTCCAGACTTCCTAAGCTAATGTTTCCCATTCTTTCACTTTTCTACTCAGCGACAATTATTATGAAGCCTGGTGGAACTTTCCTTCACAGGATCATGACTACTTAATTATTTGGCCTGTTTTTCTATCCCAGCATATTTTTTGGGGGGTGGCTGAGTGGTGGTGGGGAGTTACTCCTTTTTTACAAATGAATGTGATGACACTTTAATAGCTGGGTGTTCTCAGGCCTGGACGTACAATGGCTCATCATTGAGTGTGGTGGGCTGGGGCCAGTGAGTTATGTGCCCCCGCCCCCCATAAGATCCAACCAAAATAGATGTGTAGATAGCCTTTCTGAGCATGCTGAGTGTTTATCTACACCGCAGGGCCCCGTGGAGTGCATGATGGATCTGTAGTGATCAGTTAAAGCCACACTGATGATAAACTAATGAATCAAGGCACACATTAATCACATTGAAGCCCGCACAGAAAGATGAATGAAAATGCAAAAGTTCCATGCTAATGATGAACTACTAACAATTTGGTGGTGGACAAGGAGAGAGGGAAAATTACACACCGGGGTTTCATGCATAATCTCGGAAGATATTAATATTTCACCCCCACCCTCTTCCCCTGTTTAACGTTGCTGCCTTTAGAGGCATAATCAAATTTCATTACCAGCCAAACCGACATGATTAAACAGAACAGAGTCTGAGTTCAGAGCCTCACACTGTGGCACACGTTGGCTGCCACTCAGAGACGTCTCCACCCCCTTCATCATTCACAACCCCCCCCCCCCTTGCCCCAGTGCGGCCCCAGTGGCTCACACAGATCCAAATCAGTATTTCCCGACTGGCCTCACATCTTTGACCACACGTTTACTCTGCTTGTGCCTTTATCTGTCAGTCATGTGAGTCCCTGAGGAGCAGCTCGTCTGGAGATTCTGCCGTCGACGGCCTCTCTTGGAAACCTCAGTGGATAGCCTGTTTTTCTCAGACGGGATAACGCCGCCTGTCTGTTTAAAGGCAACAGTCGCACAGCAAATAACTGCTTTGTATCATGTTTTACATGTTGATGAAATACCACAATGTACTGTGAAATACAGTCCGTGTAGTGTAACTGTATGAAAAAGGTTCAATTAAATATTAAAACTGTGATTTTTTTCTATGTCTCATGTAAGAGCATGATTCATGCCATGTAGCATTAGGTGAGATAAGCTGTGAGACTCTTGATCACTGCCTTACAGTACATTTCTGATGTTAAACTCTGCATTAGAGCCTCCTCTCCATCGCAGCAGTCCTGTGTTCTTC
Organism: Protonibea diacanthus; assembly: GCA_028641955.1. NCBI lineage: Eukaryota > Metazoa > Chordata > Actinopteri > Sciaenidae > Protonibea > Protonibea diacanthus. Next base: position 27,349,054 of record CM053979.1, on the reverse strand, counting down.
CGTCCACTCATGCCATGCCACAGTCCGTTTCTGTTTGACTAGACAAGAGTAAGATGCTCTCCATCTTAGTCCAAGCTGGGGTTGGTTCCACTCCACTGTTTTACTCCGATGACCCCACCAGTTGCCTGTAATCTCCGCCATCACACTTCAGGATTGCTGCTCCTGACCCGCTTCCTTTTCTTCCTCTCCTCTGTTTTTTTTTATTTATTCATTAACTTAACACAGTATCGCGTGTGTACCTTCCAGTGAACGCGTGTGATGTGGAATGAAAGGGATATTATATATTTTTTTTTTATATCTGTCATATTCTTTCTATCTCCCATATGACTTCTTAATCCATCTGAATGCATAGAAGATAATGTTTTGGGCGAAATAACATAAGAGGAAAGATAGACTCCCAAGGACCAATATCTTTATTGCTTGGAGGATAAACGGATTATGTCAGCCATTTTCTGCTGCTGACAGCTTTTCTTATTAACCGATTTTATTTTTAATCTGCCAAGGAAGAAATGCGGTTTTATGTCACAATAAAACGCTGGTCACATCTAATGCTGCCCTCAAACAAACAGATTTCTTAAAGCCTTGCTGGGAAATTTGAAATAACTTTAAAGAGGGGTTTTTGGGAAAAAGGGTGGTGGTGGAAAGGAAATAGGGGGGTGGGTCTTCATCCACAAGCTTGTTCGACTGAGGAGTAAAAAGATTTTTAAAGTCCTTCACAGTTGTATTCTTCTTTTAATATTTATTTCTTTATTTTGCTGATCTCTGTAGAAAAAAAGCTTCCATCATGACAAAATGACTTGTGTGTGGGCTGCCTGCTATGTCCATTCATGCAGCTTGCATTAGGATAATACAAAGAATACCATGCACGCATCACTTACACCAGTGAGTGTGTAAGGAGGCAGCTGTAAAGCCTCTAAAAAACAAAACTATATATTTATGTCTTTCGCATCACTAAAATCAGGCCTACTATCTCAGGTGGCTTCTGTTCAGCTCCTTCCCCTCACATAAGTGTGTGCAGGAGATTCTGGGGATCATCTAAAATGAAACCATTTGGCCAGATTTATATGGAGGGGTGTTGGGTGTATGGTGCCAGGGAGCTATCATTAACCTCAGGGCTTTAGCGCTCCCTGCTCTCTCATTTCATGCTCATGATCTGAGGGTGTGAATTAGCCATTGCCCCGGGCAACCCAACTTAGTTACCGGCTGGACAACATGAAAGCAATACACAGAGCTGCATAAAGAATCCTCTCAAAGCCCCCCCTCCCACGTCTCTCTTCCACACCCTACATCCCTACCTTCTCCTGAGGGACCAAAAGGGGGGATACCCGTGTCATGTCTATAATGGACAAGTGGCAGGTTCACCTTTGCCTGGGCTGGGGAGTTTAGAGTGAAAATATTATGATTTGCTTGCCGATGTCCACATACATTAAAGCTTACAGTAAGTTGTTAAGGATAAGTAAAGTGATATAACGCTGACAAGATAGGAACAATTTAATTCAGAGTATTAAAAACATCATGAAACATGAACTGTGCTAAACAAGGGGAGCATCATTCATATTTTAGGATGCATATAAATGAGTATGTTCAGATTTCTTTTCAGTTTGATGATTCAATTCTTACACAGCGTGCACACTTCCTGTGTGCTTTGCCTTAGCCTGTGCTTAAATGTGCACAGAAAGCCATGAAAATATTCAGAAAGATTTGACATGTTTTTTCCAGCCGTATATATATCTACATTCACTTAACCTGTGTGACCATAAAGAAAATGCAATACTATATACTGTCTATATTTTTGTGAAAGTATTGCAGGATTTTAAATAGGATTGGGTTTGTGTGCACACTGTACCAGCTGATGGAATAACAACGCTGTTCATTCAGGGAGGGATGATTGAGCCCGATACTGTGTGTGTGTGTGTGTGTGTGTGTGTGTGCTGCTGCTGCTGGAGTAATACTGACATCAGTGCAGATATGGAGGCAGACACCTGACTCAAGTCGCATGTCATTAATGCAGTCAAATTCTTCACAAATACCCATGATTCCATGCTGACACACTGTGTCACAGGCAGCAGTTTCCCTTAAGAAGGAAAAATATGGACACCTGTTTAAATGTTTATTGGAATCTTGCACATTTATGGAGGCAGAAATAAGGTATAGTGTATAAATGGGAAGATACCTTCACTTAGCAAGTTTCCTTTCCCTTTCCTCCTCTTAAATTTGTCAGCTTTTAGTGAAATGTCATCACACGTGACATCCTGGGAGGATGTCACACATTTTCAGGACAGTTGGCAAAATGTTTGAAATTAATTTTACTAAAGTTAGTACATACATACACAATTATGTCTTGTCATTTGATGTCATTAACTTTGCTCTGTGTTAGTGACAGCGCCTCTATGTCTCCTCCAGCCACAATGGGGTGCTGCTTTTTGAAGTGGCCTCATATGCAGATCAGTCCATGAATACAGGCATTGCAATATCTCCTTATGGCCCTCAAGGTCATCACATATACATTATGTACTCTTATTACTATTATTGATATTTAGCTGTGCTGCATGTCAACATTTTTTTTTCATAAAAGGCTCATCTGACCAGATGAATATATATATATATATTTTAATCCACTCCAAATAAAAATACAACAACAAAACAGTTTTGGTAAGTAATTAATCATTAAGTAATATTTTGAAACAAAAATGGCAAAAAAAAATAAATAAATAAATCTCTGCATCCAGCCCCTCAAATATGTATATTTGTCTCTGTCTCTAAATCTCTTGAATGTGTAAGCTTTGGCTTTGTTGAATTGCAATGGCCATTTTTCTTTTTTTCCTCACATAACTGTCATTAATCCTTATTAGGTTCATAACCCTTAATTAATTGCATAATAAGTGAAATTGGCATTTTCACTATATTTTATTGTAGTTAAATGATAATTAATCAATGAAGAAAATCTGCAGAATAATTGATAATTGAGAACTGCTATGCTGGAATAATACCACCTTGGCCCAGTCTATCTATCTATGTGTATGTGCGTGTCAGTCAGTGCAAAGCAAACCTTATGAAGAGAATAAACAAAAGAGACAAGCATAAACATGATTCCAGTCTCGTATGAAAAAGATTTGTACCATTGTCGACTTTTACATGATTTATTCTAAATTCATTCAAATAACATACTGTGTATAGAACTTGACTTGAGCTCCAAAATACCAGGAGCACAGGATTCGGTGATGAATGAGTTGTGTTTGTTGATACAGAGTGATTTGACATTGCCTGGTTGGTGATCCACCCATGGATCTGATCTAAACTGCAGTAACTTCTTAAAAAATGAGAATATATTTTTTATATAGCTTTTTTCACACAAATGCATATGGTCGTAAATGTAATGTATATTTATTTTTGACATGGTGCCATTTTTCCACTTGCCATGTTTATTTAAGCGTCGCTTGTGCAAACTATTCAGTGATGATGATCAGTCTTATCTGCAGAAAGGAGAGCAGTGGAGGAAACATGGAGAGAATTAGTGGAGATAGATTCCTTCCCTATCATTAATAACAATCCTCCTCATTTTCTCTTCAGACTTTCAGATGTTTGCATATCATTTGTATTTTTAATTGGTGAAGTTTGATTAAACCCAGCCCCTAGTGTTATATGGCATTAGGCGCTGCCATATGTTTAGTTGTGTGCAGATACCCATTTCCATAATCATTTTGCCTGTTTGAGGCGCTCGTCTATTTGCTGCACAGCTTTGATTGCATCTGCCTCAACTTAAACGATGCCTTGTGAGTTCTTCAGTTCATTGCTGTGACCTTTAATCTACGACTTACAGAATGCACCCATCTATCATGGTTGTCACTTTGAAATTCCTAATCTGGTCTGAAAAGTCTTTACAAGTGCAGCTGGATTACTCTGTGATAATTAATCATATTCAAATGCATGAAAACAAATTTTGTTTACATATTTGCGATCACCTAAAATGAGAAAAATGAGGGAGGAGTGTGCAGCCCTGTGACTTAGGTGAGGTGTGCATTTGCTTGCTTTACATGTGCTTCCTTCATTTTTCATTCACATCACATTCCGATCAGAGCATTTTATTTTACTTATTATGTTTCTTACAGGCAAAGTCATTAACTTGACAGGTTATGTTCATTTTAAAAATAAACTCTTGTCAACAACCCTTAGCACTGATTTCTCTTGCATTTTGAATGGCTGAACGTTTTCCACCAAAGCCAGACAAAGTTAATCTGTTTTATCACACAAGCAACAGGGGGCACTTTTTGTTTCACAACTTACAGATTTGTTGAGTCAAATCAAACATGAAATTCATTTTTTGTGCAATAATACTAGTCCTTAGGTGCTTTTGGAGTAATTACACTTCTGCCTTGATTTCATGCATTTCATTATGATATGATAAAGGCTTATTCTGAATTGCTACACACTCATATAGGACAGATCCAAGACCATATATGTGTTGCTGCCTCATTAGCTAAACAACAACAACAGAGGGACTAAAGAAGTCAGTCTGTTTGTACAGTGTCTTCATAACAGTTTGTTATCATTTTTCCATCATACCTTCACAAACATGTGTTTTCTGATGTGAACACATGAAAATAATCCACATTCTTGACATTCTCTTCTCTTGTAATCAATGACATGTGATGGAATAAACTCAACAACTGTGAATCTCACTCTGTGTTAGCTCTCAATATGTCTCTATACCAGCGTCGTCCTTGTGGGGAGAATAGTGTAGCTCAGTACCTAGGGCCAGAACATTTGACCTGTCATTAATACTACAAGTAAACTATTGATGCTGACAAATGTTAACAGTCTTTCCCTTTCCCCTCATCTTAAAGGTGGTTCAGGAGGACCAAACGTGGTCTTTCAACTGATCAACTGTGACTTAAAAAAAACAAGTAAAGTCTGTCTTTTGTGATCACCTTTTGTTATAAGTCTTTCAGAATTGTTTAATATTGGTATGTAATGTGGCTATCTAGATATAATAGTAGTTAGTGTGCTGATAAATGAAGCTGGTCTTCTGCTTATTTGTGTGATGATGTCAGGTGAGCTCATAAAATGTCCACAAGTCATTTCAAGCAAGCATCATCATCATCATCATCATCATCATCATCATCATACACAATTTTACAATGCTTGTAATGTAATTATAATTTTGATATACCAGTTGTACTGCGAATGTTACTGATGCAGAAAAACCTTTAGCAGCATCAGAAAAGTTTCAGAACTTAAACTGAGTTTAAATGAACAAACATACATTATTGTACCACTTACTGCATAACTGTATACAGCTTCATTATACTGGGTTAAGCCCATTCACTAAACGTTTATACGCTGCTGAAGCATTCCATTTTTTCAATGTCACTGTGCAAATCTGTCACATTTTGTAGATGTAAAAGTGACCATGTAATAGAAACTCACATTTCTTAAATTAAACAACAACAACAACAACAACAACAAAAAACAGATTCTCCATGTAAGCAGCAGATTCATGATTATGATTGTAAACTGCAGTAATGAGAATATAAGCCTAAATCTTTCCCGACCCACAGTGAAAGGGGACTGATATCTTTGTAGATTTTCTGTGCTGTGGATGCTTCAGAAGGGGATTTCTTTAGCAGAAGTGTGTCCTGGTTATGTTTTCTCTTTGAAAAAGACACATTCTGTCTAAAGAGGAAGAAAAAAACATTTCACTTTTCAATTACCCCCAGCTCCTTCACCTCTCTCATCCTCCCCAGGTCTAGTTTCCAAGGAGAGGAGAAGAAGAGAAGGGATGCTTTTCACTTGCATGGCAGCACCCCTCCCTCTCATTCTTTTCCTATCATTCCAGCTACCACTTTTATGCATGAAACAGAGAAGAAGATTGAAAGCATTCACTGGCCATTCAGACAATGAAGAAAGGAGATCCTCAGAGCTTTATTAGATATGAAGATCTACAATAAAAATCAATTTCTGGCCTCTTTATGCAGTTTAAATGACAAAGCCTCAACCCATTCAGCCATTGTGTGCAGGAAAGTAATTCTGCAGCACCGGCAGAGACAAGAGCGCCGTATACTTTCTGACCTGCGATTGCAGATTCTAATATGATACAGACCTACTGAGATAATAGGAGGCACTTAATATCATCTGTTGAGAAGGAAAAAAAGTTATCTCGTATCTTTTGGTAGATAGATGGATGGGGGATGAGGTTTAAACCATTTCATGGGCAGAATACTAAAGAGGCTGAGATGGACAGCTGAGCCTTTCACTCTCACAGTGTTCTCTAATGTGAAAGTTAGTAACACTAAGTAAGGCCCGGTGGTTCATTAGATTCATTAAAAACGTGGTAAAAATGAGGATTAGTCAGTTTGACAAAAAGCAAGTCTAACAACTTGTCATTTCATTTTGACACTACGATATTTAATTCATCTACCATCCTTATTCTGACACTCAAAAGATAAATATATTTCTTTTTCATAGCAATGTGTTCTAATTAATACTTGCTCTTACATTGACACTGCTTTTGCACATGATGTGCACCATGTTTTGCCTTCCTTCAATAATCACTCTGTTAACAGAGGTAAAAACAGTATAATTCAGACACAAATGTATTATTTAGATTTGAACTCATTTAGGCCAAAAAAGGACAATTAAATGATGGAAACTTTCATGACATCCCTGCAGTGCTGTACAACAAGAGAGAGTACTGTTTTAACCATTCCCCCCCAAATACTCTTTGATTTTGTCAAGTCATTGTTATTGAACCACAGTCAGTGGAACTGGGTTCTAAATATTTGAATCTGTTTTTCTTTGGTCCTTCTGTTGTTGTTGTTCAGCTGATATTTTATGATCCAACTCCAATCGTGCTATTTGAAGTTTTAAGACTAGCTTTGCAGAAGCAACATGTCTGTTAATTCCAGCTTGTTATTGAGCGCTTGACACTGAAACAGGAACCAACAGGAACCTGCTTCAGAATATAACTTTTTTTTTTGCAAACCCTCCCTAACAGAGAGTAGTCCTCTGTATCAATGATCCCTTTGTGGATGTCCCATTAATTGTGCATATAGGTATCCTATCTTTCTATAGTGACCCTGATGAAAGCCAGAAGCCAAAACTCATGGTCTCACAATCAGTTTGTTATATTACACTAAAAGAGTTGCTTGAGTTTTGACCTCTGCTGTCCATTTCCCTCTCTGAGTGGCTGACAGGCTGTGTCTGTGGGTCAGGTGTGGATGAGATGAAGGCAACAGATCAATGAGTATGAAGGTTCATCATACTCTGCACAGTGATTTAAAATAATCTCTTTTTATTGTCAGACTGAAAGTGATGATGAGAAAATGAATTGGCAACTGTTTAAATTTTACGAGCTTCTCAAATTTTTAAACATTTTAATTAGACTAAATAAATAAATCAAAAACAATAAATCAAATCAAATTTTATTTATATAGCCCAAAGTCACAAAACACATTTTTCCTCAGAGGGCTTTACAATCTGTACAGGGAGTGACACCCTCTGTCCTTAGACCCTCGGTTCCAGTGAGGAAAAACTTGCCCACAAAAAACCCTTTAACAGGGAAAAAAGGTGGAAGAAACCTCAGGAAGAGCCACAGAGGAGGGATCCCTCTCCCAGGACGGACAGACGTGCAATGGATGTCACGTGTACAGAACAAATCAACACAAACATATTGTACAATTACAATGAATTACAATAAATGATAGTATGATTACAGTAGCAGTGGAACCTGTGATAGAGTTACAGGGACACAGATGGACAGCAGCAGTAAATCATTAACTGACTATAAACTGTAGTAGAGATATGATAGCAATAATGACAGTAATAATAGTGTAGTGGACGTCAGCAGCAGACCACAGCAGCAGCCACGATCCACGAGAACCTGCTGGACGAGAAAGCACAGAAACTCCGGGGAAGAAGTTTAGTTAGTAACATGCATTAACATGTATTAATGAGACATGAATATATGTAATCTATGAATCAATAACAAAACAAAAAAAAGTTTGTTGGAGTTTCATTGTATTATCTCATCATCAACACAGTGTTAAACTGGGTTTGAACAAACTTATACACTCTTTTATGGGGGTATTTTTCAACATTTGCATATTAACATTAATGGTTAATGAAAATAGGTCTCTCTCATTTTAAGAGATCAGCTAAGACTGGCTATTAGATCCGAACTTACAGCAGAAGTGACTGTGATTGTAGCGTTTAATAAAAGCAACAGTTAGATGAAGGGAACAACCACTGCTGTAGTATCACCAAGATAATGTGTTTGAGTTGAAGATGAAATTAGAATCGTAGTAAAGGCTGAGTCCAGAGAAAGGTTTCAGCAGGGAGCCAGCTGAACTTTTCAGAACGTTAGTATGTGCTTCTGTTCCGGATGTTTGTGATGTTTGTGACACTGAAGTTCAAATATTAGCAGTCATGCTATACAGTTTATTAATGTTGACCTATCTCTCATGTCTTTCTTTACTTGTATTAATATGTTTGCTGTGTGAACACAGTGAAGAATCACTGCTGTCCTCTGTCACATTTCAGATGATGAGTTGTTGTGTCAGACTGTCCTACATGAGACCTGAACTGTGCTTTTCCTCTGTTTCAACAAACTCTTGTAATCGATGACATGTGATGGAGCAAACTCAACAAGATGAACGATCTATGTTGCTGTAATGAAAAGGACTTTTTTTTTCTGTAGCCACGCTTTCATTCTTCTCTGATGGAGACGTGGATGAATTGGATGAGTGTACCACATCTCCAGGGGCAGGGAGATAAATATTATGCCTGACTTCTCCTCCGCCATGTCTGGTTACCAGCTGAAAAGCAATTGTTTCACTCCGCTGTCTTGACTGCAAGACATGTGTTATTTCAAATTAAACCTTCAAGGTCCCAAAGTCATTTATTTGTGTCAAAACGGAGGCAGAATGGAATTCTGAGAAACAACAATAAATTCACTGTGGATGTAAGAAATCACAACAAATTCTCAGTGTCTTAGCAGCGAGTGTTGTTTGCTTGTGGAACAGAATAATATCCAGGATGCAGCACTCCATTCAAGGCCTTAAAATGTGGAACTAATCTCCCTAAAAAGACTACTATTTGGCTACATTGTTTTTCCTTCAGCCTTCCCCAAGTGTCTAACGTGTGTCCATGGGGAAAGTCATTGAATATGAGTAGCCTTCTCCACCTCCAATACGATGAGAGTGTAAGTGGATCCTGATTCACTGATAGCACAGAGAAGCCTCCTTGAGTGTTTGCAAAGTGTGGACCTTGAGAAGAACAGCTTTGCCAGAAATCCTCTTGTGGCCCCAGAGACCACAGCACAGTGCTCAGTGAAAACAAAGATGTTATAAGCTAGCTTAGCTATTATCGCGCCTTTGCACTACATCTCCCCTGACACTGCATTCAAATCAGTCTCTATTTATTTGGAGTTTTATTTATTTATTACTGCATTTTTCTCCCCTTTTCCGAGGCAAAATATTACTAAAATGATTATTTGTGGAATAACTAAAATAATTAGCAATGCTCGTGCCTCTTTAATTCAGCCAAACTGAGTTGTATTCCTTAAATTCCAGCATTAGCCTCAGCACAATGTTATTTAGATGAGAGGCACAAAGACTTGTGAGTGTATGAAAGTGACAAAAGGGCAGAAAGACAACAGTTTGTAGTAAACAAGAAGAAGCAAAAAGGGCTGATAATTATCTGTAGAACTGTAGAGTTATTGTCACAACACATCCTGAAGACACATTTTACTTAAAGTTCAAAGTTCACTCTTACACATCTTAAGCATTACAATACAAACATTTACACCAACAACATTAATCAACATGTGTTCAAGTCCACCTTGGCTTTTTGTTCTTTCAGTCTGCTACAGGTAATTGAGGGCTGCAGATCAGTGACTGTATAAAGGATGGATAGCACATGCACGTCACACACAGGTTTCTGAAGAGCCCTTTTGAAGCTCAGTGTGGAGGTTCAGGCCAGATGAACCCCGTCATCAAAAAAACAACTTAGGCAATATCTTTTGAAAGAATCCATCCAGTAAAGTTCTTGTAAAATCAATGACATCAACAGCATAAACTGCTAGTACTAATCTCTGTGACATAAGGCTCTCTCACAGTACTTGAGTTGAGTCAAATACAAAATCAGACCCAGTTTACTTTGCACCCAGTTAGCATCTGCTCCCCAATTACATCAGCAGTGTTTTCTCAAACTGTCTACTCAATGCAGCACAATTGCAAGAGTGGGATGGTTCCCTGAAGGGATCCACCACCTGTCACTGTATACAAGACAGTGTTTATACAAATAATACATTGATAGAATGATGAATAGTGTTATATAATTGGAGATGAATGATTAGAAGATGCCTGAATGTTGAGATAAACTTGGTGGAACATCTGTGGAAATGGATGAGACCTAATTCGTAAGAGGGTGAATTTAAATTTACAGTTGTTCAGTGTAGAAACTGGCAAGTTAAATCTGGTCGTGTTGTGTATTGATAATATTCAATTATTTTAACAGCACAAAAAACAAGTCAGAAAATATGCACGTACATGGAAAACAAAGCTGAAATAATAAGGTAGTAGAGAGCAATGGGTTAACACTTCAAAACACTCCACATTGGGATTTAAGGATAAAGCACATCGTTCCAGTCAACCCGACTGGATTTGAGTTTAATTTGATTTCCTTGAGATCAAGAAAAGAAAAAGAAAAATAATCATGCTGCATTTCTCTGATTTTTAGACAGTTGTTTAAATGAACCAATGAATCCCCGTGTTATCCTGAACAAAGAGCGTGATCCTGCTATCAGACGCTTCATTCATGTCTCCTCAATGCCTGAAAGACAAAGTGGGTAGCACAACAAATTCATTTTGAGCAGTGCTAAAACATGATCGGCATCTGTATAGGCGTGGGGTCTTATTGCCAAGATTAATTATATTTATTATATAGCACACTGCATAAAAATGACCTTGTTTCCTGTTCAAAGCACAGCTGACTTTCAATATTGTGTACTGAACAGAATTGTTAAGACACATATATAAAAACTTAACAGCACCTCTTTGTTGGAGCATTAAAGGAAAGGAAGGTCTTATTTCACAAGGTTTTACAGGTTAAACATGGCTTTATCATCACATCTTCTTTAGAGGCCCATAATTATAGCAGCTCCCTTGTCTCTCCTGTAGTTAATGAATTGCATTGACCTGTAGTACAGAGTATACATAGGTTTGGCATCTTATTCTTTAAAGTAGCCATTGCTCATATATGTACAGCAGCTGTTAGAAAGTCTATTGAAGACATTTGAATGCGAGCTGTCTTTAAGAAATGCTTATTTTATTTTCAGTTGAAAACTAACACTCGCTCTTTATCTAGGATTATTGCCTTAAAGGAGGTATTTCATTGAATTTGATAATGGAGGTCTATAGTGATATATTTCCATCCAGTGCAGAGTGAACATGATTGATTTATAGATATGTATCAAGTAAAGCATTTAAGTTATTTCTAGACCTTGGAAATGGTAATTAAGCGCAAGGCCTACTTGCTACTTCCACTTTGCTCCTCGTGCACATGACACTGATGTTTAGTTGTCACAGCAGTCAGTCAGCATTGTGATTATTTTGTTTAGTATTGTATGTTTTAGATTATTATTCAGGAGATTCACGATGGGAATAGCTGAAGACAGACAAGAAAATGAGCACAGCAGAAACGGTTTTGGTCTCTATAGCTAATTTCCCCGTTCATGACAACTGTACTGAGGGTGAATTTATATACAAGTCACCTGTTCACATTATATTAAGGCTTAAAGTTATGCAGAATTAAGTGCGTGGTCACTTTGATTCACAGGTCGACGTTGTTACAGGTGGCTTGATTGAACATCCAGGCATCATTACCTCAGGTCAGCCAATGATCCACGTCTTTGCTCACATTGAGATTAGCCAGGAGGTGAAAGCCAACATGGTGGTAGCCAGTTTGGCATATTTTGAGCTTCCAAACAGTGCTTCAGAAACCTGTGGGTGACGTCACTCATGCTCTGTCCATTCTTTATACTGTCACTGCCTGGAGAAAGACAGAAGGCAGTTGTTGTAACTGTAGCATTTCCCAGCTGGATACTGAAGCATGTTAGCAGTTAGGTTGGCAGCTAACAGTAAATGTTCACCTACATTATCTGCATATGCATACATTAATTTTATTGTGCTACTGTCTGGTGTGCCAGGTGTTTGTGCATGGGACAAATTAACATTTTGAAGTTGCTCTTTTGGCTGTAAGTGTGGCTCCATCAGCTGCTCCTCCTAATGTATGCATGCACTCTTGAGCAAACCAAAAAAAAAAGTTCAGATTACAGTACAATTTAAAAGGCAGACAAGAGTTCCATAAGAATATTCAGTACAGTAGTCAACAGTTTTAAAGAGGTTTTATTGCCTTTATCACCTCTTGATTTCTGCTTTCTTTGATTCAGTTACATTGAGCTGGACACGCTCACTGTCCTTTCATGTCATCAGTGACTGTAAAATACAAGTATGTGGTGCATCTCACTGTATTTGAGAGAGACGGGTGCACAGTCTATTCTTCAGTTCTACCACAGCTTCCTCCTTCAACCTGCGCAGCATTTACAGTGAAAGGATGGGTTGATGGAACTGTAACTTTCAGTATTCTTATCCATCCACAACTATTACCACACCAGTCCTCTGCCTCTGCCTCTCCACACGAGAGAAAAAAAAAAAATCAAAGAGGGTATTAGGCAGCAGGGTTATTCCCGACACTTTGCTGGAGGCTGGCGTTAATCTGTGCGTTTTGGAGAAACGAGGTTAGTTAAGCATTTTAATGGCCCTAGCCCTGTGATAATTAGGCCTGCCCTGGAGGGAGCTCCAGTTGAGCCACTTGGGCCTTGAAATGGAGCCAGGGAACTAAAGCCCTGCACGCACACAATGATCCTGAACTAATTCCCTGAGTAAATATTTTCCCCCGTTCACTCCACAGCCTCTTTCTCTTTAAAGTTGTAAAAGGCCTGTTTCCTTTTTCTTCTTTTTCTCTCACTTTTTTTTCTTCGTCCTCCACAGATATTTTTAGACAGAGGCACTTGGAGCAGTTTTACAGCAATTTTATTCTCTTCTTTTCTTTCTTTCTTTTTTTCTCTCTCTCATTGTGTCCTATGTCATCGTGTGATAAAGCTTCTACAACACAGTTCTGAACAGTTCTTCTGTGTACATTTTTACAGTCACCGCTCACATAGCGACAGCGCCTCTGTTGTATCTTGTCTGACTGGCGTGGCCCTTGACCATGGGGCCCGCGGAGGGTCCCTCTGACTGACTGATCCGATCATCCTAAAGGGGATAGGTCTCTGAATATTGTGTGTAATGTTCCCTTCCTGTCTGTGTCTGGGGCTCCCACAGCACAGAGAAGCCCCAAAGCTACAGCTGCTATTGTTTCTCAGCACAAAAGACAGTCATCACATTAAAAGTCCGCTGTATCGTCTTGAACTCACATCAGTCTTTGTCAACAGAAGAATCAAAGGCGAGCATTGGCTCTGGCAATTAAATCTAAAAAAAATATTCATGAACATCAGGGATGTGTGGTAATAAGTTCATTCATGTGAAATAAATGCACAATTCCTGATTTGTTTTTGAATGAAGATAGTTCGTTTTTTTCCCTCATGTCTTTATTAGAACTCATCATGTGGACTGAGCACATTCTGCCATTAAGTTGTCAGTCTACAAGTTTGTGTCTGCGCGATAAAGTTCGTCAGCTTTCAAAGTGGTTGTTTGGAGGATGTTTTGACTGACACGTGGCCCTCGAGCGACAGAAGTCAGCGTCCAGGTTTCCCAGGGACACCACTTGTTTGGCTCAGGGAACCTTTGTGAGAAGTATCTTCATCTCACTGCTGCTCAGTCAGCCCATTTCTCCAGGCCACAGTGTCAGGCATCATTTATCTCTGACAGTGAAGCTGTCTAGAGTGTGTGTGTGTGTATGTCTGCCTATGTGAGTGTGCATGTGTGTTTGTATATGTGGGTCCGCCTGTGTCTCTTGTGTTGGCAGGGTGTGTGTCGTTGTGTGTGTCGTATGGGTGTCCCAAGGACAATCCTCAGAGCGGGCTACAGCGGAATGAGCAGAGAAGATGAATGTTTCCTGAACATAGGAGAATATCATTAAAGCTACCTGTGCCGTGCTTGATTGATTTGCTGAATCACAGTCACTGGATGTTAACATAAAACCCGCAAATGGCTTCAATTTAAATATGTTACTTATCAACACTCCACAGTCCATCAACGTAAAAATCCTCCGGAGCGTTCATTTAATGGGAAAGTGTGTAATTTTTCATTATACAGTAATTAGATGATATTAATTGCAAAACAACTGTTAACTTAGCTGACATGTGGTGGCTGCCAGGCTGACTAATGTACATGCTAGTTCAACTCACATCTAGGATTCTAACCTTTAATGTAGAGGCTCTCAGACTGTGATGGTGGGGGGCCAGCGGTGATCTCCAAACAACAGGAAGTTAGTTATTGTAGTTTATCGGGTGTAGCTCACATTAAGGTATTTTTACTCAATTGCTGCAATTTGAATAAGAAATGACGCTCTCCCTCTGAACACACAAACATGATTCACATATTTTAAGAAATGAGAGAAAAAATGTACAACTCCAGAACTTGCCTCAAAATCATCACAGTTAAAGTTTTCTTCAATGTCAGATGAATCCAGTGATAGCTGTCTGTACATTAATTGGCAGATTGCAAACAGGAACTGCTAATAGCTTGTTCAGTATACATTCAATAGTGCCAATTTGACAAAATATATAGGTTACAGGAAAGAAAATAGCAGGTGCAGTTGTCTTGACTTTGTCTGAGCTGGAGGGGCCCACAGTGTCAGACTTTGAAGACCTTTAAGATGTTCAGCACTGTAGACTTTTAATAAACAACTTGAAATACTTAAGATATCTTTATATGAACATGGGCCAACACACTCACATCTTATCCCTGTATATTAGCCTAACCTCTGCTGTGCACATCCTCTCTTTGTCCTCCACTTCCTCTTCAATCCCTCTATTACCCTGCATGTCCTCCGCACCCTGCCTCTTTGTCCTGTCTCAAGGCCGTGGCCAGTCATGGGCTTGGGCCCATGCTCCGAGCAGCTACTGACCCTTTGTGCCACCTTTATCACAGACTTCTTTACCGTGGGCTACTTAACCACTGCGCTAACTGCAGGTCCTGCGGGTCTATGTGATTGTGCTCTGCATTGAGCAGAGGGATGAGGATTAACACCGACACTCGATAAAGGGGTCAGAGGTGTGCAGTGATTATTTGTGTGTGTGTATTACGGGAACGAGAGAGAGAAAAGGAGACAGAGAGAGAGAGAGAGAGAGAGAGAGAGAGAGAGAGAGAGAGAGTGTGTGTGTCTGTTTGCGCAAGGTAAGCCTGTGTGTGTGCGCATGGCTCTCACAGGGTAGAGATGAAGCAGGTGGAAGGGGGTTGGGGACATGGCTGCAAGGTTGAGGTGAAATAGATGGATAAGGTTAGCTGAGTTATCAGACAGGAGCATCACAATCAAGCTGTCAGCTCAATGCCTCCCTCTCTCTGCTCTCTCCCTCTTTTTGATAAACAGAGGAATAGGATTACAATTTGGACTGGTCCCGGGGCAGCGAGGAAGCCTGCCCTGCCTTTCAGCTGCATTCTCTGCTCTATGAAAGGAGCACAAGAAAGGCACAAATCTGCCAGACAGGGCTTTCTGGGTGGGGGATCCTTGTGGAGGAGGAAAGAAGGGCATTTTGCCAAAGAACATGGTGTGGAGGTTCACTCCTAACAGAAAAAAAAGGCTAAATTCAAAACATTTGTTTAAAATTCAAGTTCATTAAAATTACAATATCAGAATTTCTCACTTACTTCTCCTGGTATTTGTACATCAATCCTCATTTTTTTGGTTTTATTTGCCAATATTTCTGTGACAGTGATGCTCACAGCCTTTAACATGTTTTTTAATCAGTGGTGCAGAGTGACAGTACTTTATTTAAGAATGTCCACTCTATGCTGCTCATACGTCTGCTTTACTACATTTCTAATGGAAATGTTATTTACCCCACTTTTATCTGTCATCCAGGAGGAACTTCTTATGAAATCTCATGCATCGTTATAAATTAATGTGTAAAATAGTTAATATTAGCACTACCTGAACCAGCACCAAAAAATGTTTTCTGTATTGTAAGAACTCTATTAATCCCACTGGGGCCAATTCATTTGGAGCAGCAAAAATACAGAAACATACAGATAAATGTGAAAGTCTTTAAATAATTGAAAAATAAACTACAAAAAGGGCATGATAAAAATAATAAAAAAACAGATAAAAATGTACACTAACAGTGACAATGGTTTCAGGACAAGACTGAGCATTTAGCAGATATTATTGGTTAGTTTTACAAGCAGCTAAAGCATAACGCCGCCTTGATGGCAACTTTACAAAGATACATTTCTTATAATACTTACATGCTATCACTGTCCAGTAAAAACCTTATTCTAGCTCTGTGTGAAGGATTAAGTGTTCCTCTTTACTAATTATTACAATAAATCAACAGTTAATAATAAACAAAAACACTGGATAATCTGAAAATTCCCTCTTACTAATGCTGAAAACATTTTCTATGTTGTGTTTTGAGGACGGGTACTTTGCATACAAAGTAATATTAATAAGAAAAGTAAATGACTAAATGTATTTTGTATCATTTTAATTGACCAGAATTTGAATGTATTTCCAAACAATGAAAAATGCGACAGTGATGATGACAGCATTTAAAGGAGAAACATTTAGTATTATCATAAATGACTATTAATTGGAAGTCAGTGTCTCTTCTTTTGTAAAAGTAATAAACATTATTCCTGTGATGACAACACAAAGGCCCGTGTTGTGGTTGTTTTGCTGACTTTGTTCCGGACACAAAAGGTTCACTGTTCCACCAGTCCCCCTGCCGACTGATTGGGGAGATTTTTTGAAACGTTAAATCTGCAGAGAGTGGAGAAATAATGTTGGGACAGCGACCAGAGCAGCAGGGCAATTAAGACAAATTAATTATGGCGGGGCGTGCGAGCAGAGCCCGGGTAAAGCGTGAACCCACAGAGGTGTAAGAGCCACATATAAGAGCTCTCCAAGAAAAGGGCTGTGGCCCTCGCCCATTTGCTATCTCATTATCTACAAGGAGAGAAAAGCCCACTTTGTGACCCTGACGTAAAGAGACCCCTGATCTTTGACTGTCTGCACAGTGAGAGCAGCGTCTGTTCTGCCCTATGAACGCATGGCTGAGCAGATATTAAACGTGTGCTCCTGCTCCCTCAGCTGGGTTTCTTATCCAAAAAGATGGTCCATCGCAGCCACTGACCCGTTTTCTTCCTTCTCATCTACATGTACATAAATTCCCCTTTCCTGCTAAGAATTGCTCACTGAAATATCTATTATCCCCCCCTTGTTCCCTAGACATTTCATTGGCTGTAGTGTCCAGGGAGCTGGGTGACCTTCTTTTTTGACTACGCCTTGTCTGGAGTGCAGCAGAAAATTACTCAGATGCCTTCCCTTTTTATAAGTTAGAGGAGGCGTCAGTCTGATTACATTTTTATATCTCAGCTATTTTTTAATTCATTATTGAGTAAACATCTCCCACATAATGTATTTGTCTGAGGTGAAAAACAAAGGACACACACATGTTCTACTTATACTCATCAAACAAATGAATTAGCAAGGTGGTGGTAGCTTCAGATGATCATATGCATGTAGTCCCTTTTCTTCCTGGGAGAGAAAACTTGTTTGGCAGCACTAACTCTGAGAAGTGACAATTCCTTTGTTCAAATAGGATCAGGAACAGGAAGAGAATCATGAACATCTCATCATAAGCTCAGGCAACAAGTGAAAACATCCCCAAAACCTGAATGAGCAAAGACACCGACACAGATCCGTGCTCTATTCTTTTGTAAAAACCAAATCCCTCTTTTCCTCCTTTCTCAGCCATAATATGGCTTCCAAGCGAGGTCCAGCCAGAAATCTTGCGGCATGGCCGTGAAATAAAGGAAGTGCTGCCATGCCTGACTATGCCAGTGAATAAAGCCAAAGCAAATTGCTTAGGGAGAGTTTGGTCCAATTGGATGCCATCCCTTGGTATGTAATTCCCATGGCACGTCGTTGGCAATGGCGTTGCATGCCTCAATCAGGTGTGGGGGCCTGGAGGAGGCCCTGCTCATTTGCATGTCCAAGTATGAGGGGAATTCCTCTTAGGAAGGAGCCAGGCTTTGATGTGGGCATTCCCTCTTGGATTACGGGACTAAAATAGACAGTAATGGATCAGTGAAGTCATTCATCACCAGTGTGCAGTTTGCCCAGTCCTCCTTCACCTCCTAAACCACACTCGGCTTCAAAGAGAGCCGTCCATTGAGCTCCGTTTGCCAGGACACTTTCTGTAGATGGGACTGATGTAAATGAGCCAGGAAGTGATGACATTAATTTGAGATTGGTTTGATGATCCATCACTGTCGTAAGCTCACTTCCACATGTTGGCAGAACTGGGACACGTGGCTAATATTACTTTACAAAAAAGGTATTCTCATGTTTTATATGTATGTATCATGTATCAGCTGCCTAACAAATCTTTATTTAGCCAGTTTCATGTTTATACAATGACTTGATTTTTTTTAATCATTTATAAATTGTGCATCATTAGACAGAAAGAGGTTACAGAAGTTACAGAAAGTCAGTCTTCAAAATCACAAACTGACATTTGCAATCAAGCATTACTCACAATTTCAACAATAACGTACAGTATATGCAGGTACCATATACTGTAGTGGGTGTATTAGATCTTTCTCATTAAAAACATTAGCCTGCTGTGGCTGAAAACAATAATTATGAAGGCTCTTGAAAGATACTAAACCGCTCTGTAGATCTGAGTGTAACTGCAATCGACTGATGATTCTTAAACCCTTTAACGTCACACACAGTCATTTGACCAATTGTTAATAGAAAGTATTAATATGTAATGTAGCTTTAATAAACCTTGACCGGGGATGGGGCGGATCAGAAAATACACATGGATCACTTTTGGAACAGCCATGTATTGTTTTAAATGATTGACTAGCTGACAGCATGACAGCTGCATTGTTCAGTAAAATGATCTCACTGAAAAATAAATAGTTTTACTGTGAAACTGTGAAAATAACTCAGAAAATAACTTAAAGCAGTGTTTACCTTTTGCTTCTCTCTGTATTGAGTCTTGTAGCTTTTTGCACTCTGCAGAGTATGTGTGCAGGGTCATGACAGCTGACATGTAGACAGCTGCTTATTTAACAATGCTCACTCATCCACGGCTAAATGAATGCTTTATCACAGTGGAACTGTTCTCCGTGTGACGCTTAGGACACAGAGGGTACAAGCACTTGTGCTTGTGACATTTCACTCACTGTTGTTTTAATAAATGAGGTGTTTGAGGGCCCACTTCTTGCTTTGGCATCTCTGTTTGATAAGCAAACATATGTATTAGCATGTAACACTCACAGAGCAATCAATTCCTACTTTAAAAAAAAAAAAAAAAAAAAAAAAAAAAAAAAATATATATATATATATATATAGAAACCTAATAATTTACTCACCTTAGCTACATTGTACTGGTTTAACCCTGCTGGTTTGATCTTTCACTGAATTTCTGCAGACATGAATCTGTCCGCTTTCCATACAGTAACAGCTACCAAAAGAGTTTTATTACTGTGGCTGTGTATCTCACCACAACAGGTAAACTGAGAGAGGACAGTTGTGGAAGAATGAAGGAGAGGAGAGAGACATGGGAATAAAAAGATAAACAGTTTGACCTTCTGTTTCTGCCAATTTCCAGTGGTCGCCCCCCTCCTTAGCCTTCTCTTTCCCTGTTTCGCCCTCAGCCCTGTGTCGGACGAATCCTTTTTGGTGGGATAAATAGCACTGCTGCGCTTTGATAGCCCCAGTCCCAAACAGCAGCTACCGATAAATAAAAGGAACTTTCTCCATTTATCTCTGTGAGAAAGAAGTTCCTATTAGGGTCCCCATAGCCACAGGGCCTTTCCCTCCTTCACTGCACAGCTTTGTAGATTGCCTGCTTGGTTTAAGGTGCTATTGAGTGCTCACCAGGACAATTACATGCCAGGACCCCCCTCCGGAAATGTCCCTCCCCTCCACTTCCCTCAACCGTCCTGTACCTCTGTGCCAGTGTTGCACGAGATGCTATCCACGATAGGAGCGGGATGAGAACGGTGTGTGCGGCGCGTTGTGTAATTGCGTGTGCATTTGTGTGTGTGTGAGCTCCCTGCTGGAAGAGGGGACAGAGGGGGTAGAGTGATAATGGCCCTCTGAATGGTATGGAATAAAGTATCATTGCTTAGTGCCTGGAGTCAGACAGTGATGCTAATGCAAATGGTTTTTACCCCCACCTTTCTGCCTGGTATAATGATAGCCCCACAAACAGTATGTATGAAGAAACAGAGCAAAGGAGGTATATAAATAAAAATAGCGCACACCTCAGTGAAAATGACTTTTTGTTGCCTTCAGGGAACTTAAGACACACCTTTCCACTTTCCCTCCAGGCCTCCTCTATTTCCTACTTCTCTTGATATTTTTTTTTTTATCATTTGATAACACATAAAGTAGAGATTTCTGCGAGGAGCAATATAGCAGTGAAAAAAAGAATCGTGCTGGGTTTTAGAAAGACTTGGCCCTCGACCTGGAATGCCAATCTCATTTCCAACAGCCTCACAAAATCAGGGTGTTTTCAACACATAAAATGAGATGTGTGTATTGGTTATAGG
This sequence comes from Protonibea diacanthus, assembly GCA_028641955.1. Classification (NCBI taxonomy): domain Eukaryota; kingdom Metazoa; phylum Chordata; class Actinopteri; family Sciaenidae; genus Protonibea; species Protonibea diacanthus. The sequence continues at coordinate 27,328,262 of CM053979.1, read as the reverse complement.
GTGCACAAGTCCAAGGCTTCACCTTGAGAAGATACTGATATTTTCCAGCATATTGTTAAATCATAAACAGCCAATTGGATGACACTGGTGTGCTTTTCAAACACAGCGCCTCTCTGGATGAATAGTCACAGAAGAAAATACGAAGAGCCTGAAACCATTGTTTGTGTTTCAGCCAGAGTCTCTGAGGAAAGTATCGTCACAATCGCAAGTGTGGGCATATGCAGAAGGGGGGGGCAATGCCATAAATCTCTGACCACAGAGGACAGAGCAGGAAGGCTGATCCAGGATCGAGCCGAGGATCTTAGATTCTGCAGGGCCACAAAAGGCGTCTATCGGAGCAGGGACAGACTCTACAGATGCATCATTGGGATGCAAAGAGCAGTGGAGTGTTGACTGGAGCAGCTTCCTACCCCACAGCACCAACCAGAGGAGGGAGTCCACGCACACAGAGGAAAGGCCTGCTGCCGAGAGCCTTGTGAAGACGGGCAGTCTGTGAACTGATAGAGGGGACAGTCCTAATCAAGGAGCCTGCAGGCCTTGGTGCTCATTCTCGGGCCTGTTCTATATCCCCACTGCTCTGACTACTCCGTTTACTCAGTTTTACTCTTGAAGCCTAAGCTCCTTTTATTTCATGGTGTCAGTTTTCAAAGGCTTGTCTTTTGTCTCGTGAAAAGCTGTGCGACTTAGCCGTCCATTTGTGGAGTGGACTTATTATTGAATTGTTGAAATTGTCTCTTGTACAGAAACACTGGCTAAATCTTGAAACAAAACACATAATGATATCACTCATTATTAGAATTTACTGTGCATCTGTATTTATTATTAGCACAATAATATGTGTGGAAGGATGCAATGCCCACCTTTCTATTTCTGCTAAAGGCCAAAATAGTAACTCTTCTGACAGCTGGGGCAGCCTTATATAAATACTATAAATGGTCACCCTCCTTACACAATGCCTTTGTAATATATCATTTGGCTTCACAGTGCCCTAATATCTGGGTAAAGTTTCATAAGGGTGCCTTTTAGCGGCCTGAGCTAAGTGGTCTTAGCTGCCTGTGATAGGCCTGTGTGCTGAGCAGGTTCTGGAGATAGCAGCTCTCTGGTGGCATGGCTTCTCTCATAGGTCCCTCCCTGGCAGAAAGCAAAAGAAAGGGAATAAAGAGAGGCTGGGAGAGAAAGGAAGGAGGCAGGAGGGAATTGACACAGAGCTTGGCGAGGAGCCAGAGCCGGCCTCCTCGCGTCTAATGTACGAACGGGGATTTATTTAAACAGTGAGAAGAGAGGACAGCTTCACAGTGCCAGATTAATTCCGCTTTTTATTCAGAAAATAAAAGAGACTTTGAATTATTAAGAGATAGCGGGATTAGAGGCCTCTCTTTCCAACCCCAATCTACGCTCCTTTTAATTTCCACTTTATTAGAATTCTTTTTGAAGTATTTTAATGTGGACAAAAGGAGAAGAAGAGAGAGAAAGCAGAAAATATTAAATATCAGTTAAACTGCATTAAACATAAGCCCAAGCCTCCATTTTTTTCACAGTCATATTGATCCTACTCTTTCACTTCTCAATTATCAACTTTTATTGTAGGTTCAGCCAAGTGCAGAGGCCGATTTTGAAATGAAACGGCTTCTATCTTCTATTCATCCTCGGGGCTATGGGGCTGTGGTGGGGTTTCTCGCTCCCTCACACTCTCTCTTCACTTCACTTCCTTAAACCCCACTCAAAATGTGTCAGCGAGGGCGATTGTGTAGCACTCTGAGGGGGAGGAGGAGGTGGAGGCAACGGCTCTCACGTCTTCCCAGCTCAGGTCAGCACGGAGGGTCGGGTGGTGGTGGTGGTGGAGGGGGCATCAACAGGAAAGGACAGGCACAGGTCAAACTGTCTTGATGAAGTGCACTCCAATGGACAGCAACAAGCATCATGCTTAAAAAAACAAGTCAAACACCGTTCTTCTGCTACCATTCTCAGTCATGGTGCTATATTTTTATCCACCCTGCGTATACTTAATATGCACTTCATGCTATATTTGCTTCTTAGCGCTCCATCTAGGGAATGGCTCGCCCTCACATTACTGGCGAGCCGAGCAGTACAGCATTGTGCCCTCCACAAATCTCAGCAGCCATAGGAATTTGATTGTGCCGGAGGATTCTCTCTGTCAGACAACCGGTCCATAATCTCTGGCAATTCTTTGTGCAGGAGGATTACCACTGAAAGTGTTACCACATATTTACAACTACTCCACTAACTCTCAACAGGCTCTCCTGCATCCAGCCCAGCCAAAGCTAAGCCATGGTTAACATAGGAAATCAAGCTGAGATTTAGGACATCTCCCTCTGAATCTAAGTGTGCGCTCTATCTGTACAAATAAGAAGGCGCGGGGTCTTTTTCACTGTCGAGTTTAGCACAGATTTAACCCTGAGGATTACCTGTGTTCAGAAATAAAAAGAAACACATCTGTTTATGTGTAAAGCACTTGACATGGCCCTCCCCAGGGATACATCACTTGTCCCACAGTAAACACAGAGCCATTCATGTGAAAATGATCAGTCTGTAATTAACAATTCAGCTTTACACAAGAGTAAATTGGTAGAGAGGGTGCAGTCTTTTTTTCAGCCTGTGTGATATAAATACTCCTAAATTTCCTAAATAAATAAATCTTCAAAACAGATAAAATAGTGCAACTCTAAGCATAAAACTACACTGTGTTTACTGTGTCCACTTTATTTGTTCTCCTCGGTAATAAAGCAAAGCGGCGGTCAAGAGGCCGTTTTAGCAGTCCTCCTTTTTAGCATCTGTGTCTTATCGCTCCATCAGAGCCCAAGTGTTTCATTCAAAGTCTGACTAGATAGGCCTTGTGTCTGGCTGTTGTTATTGAAATAAACTGGGCCTGTGTTGCCACCCCGGCCTACCCCCCTCTTGCCCCTGTCTATTCTGAACAAGTGTATCTTCAGAAACACGCCAGCTTGTTATGGTAATGACCTGAATGCGCCCCCCCCCCCTCTCCCCCATTCTGTGTGTGTGCGGTGGGGGGTGAGGCTTCGTTTTTTTGGGGAGGGGTGGCAAACCCAACAGGATGTACTGGGGCAGGGCTTTTCATGACAAAACAAGGCTTGAATTATCCATAAATCTTTATCCAGTCAGTCTACATTTACAGTAGATTTTTTTTGGATGCATAATTAATATAGAACTTTGTTTTATAAAAATGTATCATTTGTCTGTGTTTAAAGCAAAGGTATGATGTTAACTTCATAAATATTAAATCTAAGCTTTATGTTGTTGCTGATATTTCCACCATCTCTCTAAAACACACAGACACACATACACACACAGACACACACAAACCAAACTATTATGTCAGCTAGACTCGTGGCATATGTAAGATCTTATTTCCATCATTACAAAAATGCTGGGCACAAACTGACAAGCATAACCTGAGCACTAAATGGAAATCATCCAATATCTGATGCTAACAACAGCCAACAGTAGGGGGAATAGTGTCGCTTCTTTGACAAGAGAAATCCCTGGCAAATAATCCGCTGGAATGTTGACTGAATGGGTTTAGGAGGAAGAACTACAACTGTGGCCGTGCAGAAAATATTCCTCACAAAGTCTGTCCTGCTGTACTGCTCTGCTATAATTAAAATAGCAATGAATTCAACCCCGGACAGCAGCCTCTCTAAAAGCCATTTGTGAAGCTAGATAGCATAAAAAAAGAATTGTGTGCAAAGAAAAATAAGCAGAGAACAATGTCAAAACTCTGTGTTGAAAGAATAGCGATAAGGATCATCTATTTAAACAAACCTAATGCTTGACTGCTTGTTGTGAGCTACATTTCATACATAAAATATGTTCTGTCACTGATATTGCCCCTTATCTAAAGGGAGAGAGGCAGACTGAATTTGCAGCCTGTGTGCAAGCAATGGGCTGTTTGTGGAGAGTGATAGAGGCCCAGAGCTGGAGATGCACGGCAGATAACATCTGTCTGTCTGTCAGGCATGCAGGCGGGCTGGAGCGGTGGGGAAACACAGGGAGACAGAGACAGAGGAGGGGGCAGGAGACTGAGTGGATGGGGCACACACGGCGTGGTCCAACAGACCAAAAGGCCCTGCCTCCTGAGGAAATAGGTGACTCCCAACACACTGCACCACCCCCTTCCTCCCACATCATACAAACCCCCGTCAAATGCCAGTTCACTTGTAGGATATTCCCCAGTGGACCACGACAACAAAGAGAGGAGAGTAAACAATACGCAAGCTGCCAGTGCTCCTGTGGGCGGCACGTTGGATGAGGGGAACATAACAGCAACAGTGTCTGTGGGTCATGTTAAGTGTTAAGTCACAGAGGTTGTAGGGCAAATGTGAAACTGTAAGGTGGTCATCTTTGGACCTTTGCTGTGATCCAATCAGCGCTTTGCCTTTATCACGCTGACCCCTCATTATGTAACCGACCTTGATGTTAGAGGAGCGCTCATGATGAATTAGCCCGGAGAACTGAGAATAGACCGGCAAGGCAAAGTCAAGGCTAGAGCAGTCCAGTGGCAGATACTGTTCGGTGGTAAGACATTTCACATTACAGAAGCAAAGAGGTCAGGTAACTGCTGAGTTCTGAACGCAACAAAAAAGACAACAGGAGTCCTCACTGTTTATTCACTAATGGGGAAATGACTCCACAAACATGCTGTTATTGTTTGATCCATTTACTATATGTAGGGGTGTGAGAGGCCAAGGGTGCACACGTGCATAAGTATGCATGTATAAGCATTGCAATTGCTGATCTTTCTCACCTGGCCTGTGTAAACCAGGCCGGATATTTAAACAGGATTATCTGTTGGAATAAGGTCTGAGATGCAAGATGCTACCGTGCTGAAAAATTCCATTTATCAGATCACTGGCTTTCATGAATACTTAAGAATGAAGGCGAAAAAAAATCAACTGCTGAGTATCCCAGACTAATTACACTTGTAGAACACAGTGAAGCATGTGGAGAATAAATATATGCACTTAATTTAAAGAAAGAGGAGCGCTTTAAAGTCAAATATGGCGTACATTTGGAGGATTGTAGCTCCTCGTGCTAACCACAGAGGTGAATGACAGAGCAGGAGGGATTACCAGGCGATGTCACGTTGCAGATGATTGACCTGAAGATGAACAATGCTCCACTTCCTTCTACCTATTTGTACATAAACTATTAGCAGAAACTCGGCTGAGGACTTAGCCTGATGCTGGAGTGGGAGTGGAGAAACTTTTATGAGTTGTCAATATGCAAACTACTGTGTGACATCTCTTCATTACTATTGTCCAATTCATTTGAGACTGCTGGCAAAAATGCACTTTTGTTTATGTGACATGTGGCTGAGCGGATCAGTATTCACCTGCTGTCTTGTAGACATTTTTCCTAGATTGTCCAAGTCCAACCATGCAAACAGCCATGCACATGAAAGTCACTTTAGCTGATGTTCAATACATCAGTACACATTGATTAGACCTTGCAATGACATTCATACATTTTACACAACATGGCTGAGGACCTTAAACTTCAAGAAAAAAAGCCCTTTAAGATTATTAAGATCAGATATGACAGTAATGCAAACAACTGCCTTAAAAATCAATGGCATACCTAAGCTCCAGTGAGTAATTATTTCTGTGATTAGTATTGATCAGTGGCACAGCTATGTCAGCTTTCTATTTTATTGGTAGAACAGTGCCAAGACACCTGACACAGTGCTGGAGACGTGTGTGTGTGTGTGTGTGTGTGTGTGTGTGTGTGTCTGTCTGTAAATGAAGTTCAATCATAAAGCTGTGCTGACTTAAAGGAGAATAATCCACTCGGGTAATTCTCACTCAAGTTTGTTTTCTTCTCTGCATTTTCACATCAATCACACATTTACATTCATATACGACTCATTTGTTTCACCAAATATGTTCTGCAGGAAATGTATTGCTGTCCTGTTTATGTTCACTGCCAGTGTTCCCAGTGAATCAATTGCTACATAGAGTTCGTATCAGGAGACGGTGTTTTCAGTATTTACCATACAGACATGAGAGTGGCATCAATATTCTTACTTTTTCTAACTCTCTGGAAACATATATCCAAAAACCTCAAACAAATGATTTAAGGATTGGCGAAGATTGTGAATTTCATTTCAAAGTCCGGCCTGAGGGCCAATCACGGAATCACAGATTTCATGCAGCCCTCAGCTTCATTTTTAGAATATATTATTTATGGCCTTCTTGGATTGTCAGGTACTGTATGGCTGGAAGATGTGGCTTTTTTGTTTGACATAATGAAACATTTGAATGCGCTAAACATTAACATCTGAGGACATAACTGCTGTGTGTGTGTGTGTGTGTGTGTGTGTGTGTGTGTGTGTGTGTACCTGTAGATGTGACACAAAATATTATACTTTCTGAATGATCTTGTGAAAGAGAAGAGCAAGAGTGATATGCTTTAAACTTAAGTGTTAACAGACTTTACTCATAATAAGTCATGTTTAGAATGAACATGAGGTTCAGATTTGTATCAACTTCATGCAAGTTTAACATATTCCTACAATTTATTCTGTTATCTGACTCCAGGTGGGAAAGAAAGGAAGATTTGTTCACGTCTGATTGGCTTAGATTTGGTGACATTGCCATTTAAAACAAAATTTTAATTGTGACAATGGAAATAAAATTGTTACAGAACAGTGCATTTGTATGTAACTTTTATTATTAATTTTATTTTTTTTAAATGTTAATATTGGCCACTGCACTCAAAAAAGAATTCAGGACTTATGCATTTCAATTACGTAGAATCCATTTGAATTACATAGTTTAATATAAATTAACAAACAAACTTAATGTGAAACACGTAATAAGATCTATGTAATAATGCTAATAAACTCAATGTGCTTCCACTACATATTAGTGTAGTAGTAACCAGGTTTATGCATTCAATATTAATAAAGACAATTTGTTTGTCCAAACCCAACAGAGAAAATGGAATGGAAATTCTCTATGTAACTGAAATGCATAAGTGTCTGAAATATTTTTTGAGTGTGGACATCTTCACATTGTCAAATCTGGCCCTCTTTACAGGAGTTTGGACATCCCTGCCTTAGACTATGACCCTAACTTTAACCTGAAGTGCTTTTGTTGCCTATACAAATGCATGAAATGTTGCAGTTGCCATGTGCAGATATCATCTTACAGGATAGGATCACTCACATGTACATTCATCATTGAAAATGATTCTGAATTATGTTATATGTTAATTATGTTAAATACAGATATTTAAAAGTTCAGTCTTTGTGATTAAGATGTTGTATTTTTATTATTTTCTTTGCGTATACTGTTTGTATAGGTTTATAGGTTTGAGCCACACAGGCACAGATTTTCCCTCCACCGTTTTCCACTGTGGTTACGCTAAAGGGAGAAGAGGCTGAGATCAGTGAGACAAGTGGGTGATCTATAGTTTTTTCCTGAGACAGATTGTCTGGAAGGTTGCAGAGATTAGTCACATCTGGGGCTTTTAAGAATGCTGCAAATTGTGGCCTTTCTTTAACGCAGCCGATAAGGCATTAAATGAAGGGAGCTGCCTTATCAGCCTGCTGCTACCCATAAATCACAATTGCCTGCTCCCCTCCTGTACCCCTGGTGGTTTCTATCTGCATCCTGGGGCTGGCGAGATCCCACCATCACCACCACTACAACCACCACATCACACAATAATCACACCATTTGCCTCCTAATTCACCCTCTACAGACAGTGCATTAGAAGCATCCTTCCATTATGTTTCCCACTCATCTGTTCTCTCTTTCTGTCTGCTCCTCTTTGCCTTTCACTGTCTGTCTTTCCTTGTGTGTATTCACAAGTCTTCAAACGGGGGAATCATTCTTCCTGTGAGTGCTATCAGACTTTAATCCACAGAAAAACACTGACACTTCAGTACCAATTCAAATGAATAGGATGTGGAAACAGCCTTTAATGGGATATTGTTCTCCCTTTGTCTCATTCAAACCAAAAGGAAAATAGAGTGGATAGCACAAGCTTTAATGAGCTTGTGTAAGTGACTCACATTTAATTATTTCTTTCTTTCTTCCTCAATTATTATATGGCACTGACAGTGATTTTGTTGTGCTTGCCTGACAGTTTAAATTGGCTGAGTTCAGGAGCAACTGAGACAGAAATACTCTCAATCAGGAACAATTTAAAACCAAGAAATTCTCTTAGAAAACAAATGGAGTAACTGATACAGAAACCAGTCAGCCTGTTTGATTCAACAAATGCAAAACGTTTTAGCACAGCTTTAAAGGAATGGTGCAACATAAATTAGAAATTTTTATTAGAAAAACATAAATTATAGAAATTATGATTGTTTGCTTCCTTGCAGAAAGTTTGACGAGGCAGTTAGCGTAGCTTAGCATAAAGAACTGAAAGGAAACAGCTAGCCTGGCTCTGTCCACAGATCAAAAGTACACCTAGGAGCACCTCTAAAGCATCACGTATCTCTATTGTTTAATCTGTACACAGACAGCAGTGCTGCAGCTTCAAATATCAAAATATCAAACATCAAAAACACAGATTAAAATCCAAAACTAATATAACAATAGTAACATGCTGCAAATGAAAACTAAAACACAAAAACGAAAAATTCTAAATCAAAAACAAATGCAACAGAAAGATGCTGCACATTCAGTCAACACAACAGAAGTTCTCCAGACACTCAGTGTGGGCAATGCAGGATGTTGGTTTGTAGTCCGTGTCACGGGGCAACCACGTATTTGACATTGATGCTGCAATTCGTTTTATGTACACCTTTGCTTGCACAGAATGGCAGTGAACAATGTAAAAATTTGCCATTGTTGATTTTGCATATCTGTGAATATAGCTTGATGCCAAACTTTCAAGTATAATTACATTTTAGTATTGCCTCTTTACTCCACTTTTCTTCCCGCTTCACAGTAAACATGCTCTCTCATGTACATGTGTTCTCTTGGAGTGAAAATCAGGCTGTTTCACTTTGCACATATAAACAGACATACCAGTTCTACACAGATACTTTTTTATTATTTACATCACTTCATGTTTTTAGTGCAGCACATATCAGTGTTTAAGCATCATACATAGAATCAATGCTGTTTACCTTCAGAAAAAGGCAAAAATATCCAACACACCAGTGCAGAATACCTTTTTTATGGGACACATGTGTAACCACTGTGTGTTTGATTTAGAAACAATGAGGGCAAAATTAAAATAACAGCTCACTGATGCGCAGTGCATTGCACACTATCCTGAGTAGATCTACAGTTAACAATTGTTTTCATTATCAGTGAATCTGACAATTATTTTGTGATTAATCCAGTCATAATGTAGTCAGAAATGTTCATCACTCTCTACTAAAGTCTAAATCAACAGTTGAAAAAACAGATATATGAGATATTCAGTGAACAATTAGACAAAGAAAAGCAGAACATTTTCATCGTCAACCCACTCCTCATCCTCATCCAAAAAATGTACAACGGTGATCAAAATTCCAAAAGATATAAATAAGCTATTGAAGTAACCTCACTCTGAAATGTGTCTGCAGCAGTGGTGAAATAATGGACATACACAAAAGCTCTAAAATTTCATGCTAATTACTGGGAGACCTTTCCACGGCCGCATGAGTGCTTATCGCTGTGTACCTGTGTGGCAGGTGATAGAGGTGAGAGCGGAGGCAGCCTACATGGCAGCAGCAGCTGATGGAGCAGCTAAGCCTGAGGAGGAGTTAAAGGCGTGGGCCTGGCCTGTGTTGTGTTGCTGGAGCCCTAACTGGAGACAGATTAAGGACTGTGCATTTATCTTTGCTTGTAAATGAGTGACTGGCCAGTGTTGTTACTGCCAGGCCAGGGTATTGGAACAAGAGGCTTAAGATGTTATCAGAGAATGCTGTGCCTGCAGGCACTCTGAAGATTATAAGGCATGGAAAAAGACAGTGCGAAAAGTGTTGACAAACAACCAGGGATTATTTAACATTAATTATATGCTAAGCTAACTCTCTGCCTGACCCATCAACACAAAGCTTATGAGACCACAGGGGTTCAGCGTCCCTTTATCAAGGTCAGAAGTCATCGGTTCAATTTGATTGGCTCTGAGCTTCATGTGTTAAATGACAATGAGTATCATGATGGAGTGAAACAACAGAGACACAACACAATTAGTATCACAGTCTACCATATCCAGACTAGAACCATGACAGCTGATTGGCTGATGATTTGACCACACAACATATAAAACTTACATGTTTACACACATGCGCCTAAAAGCACTGTCACACATTATCATACAGGTCTGTTGTTTCTAAATCATTGCCTACAAATTCATGAAGGTCTCCTGGAGGACTGTGTGATTTTATTCTAATTTGCGAGCAAATCAAGACAAATTCTCATTATGATTTTAGTCTGCTTCGATCAAAAGCAGTTGATTATTTCCAAAGGAATTTCCTTAAAAGAACTGCTGACCTGAAAAGTCTAAATGTAAAGTGCTGTATGGACACGAGCCTTCAGGCTACTGTTTCAAAAAGAATGAATATATTAAACATACTGTGGCACTAGCAGAGCACTAAATATTTTTGATTTTTTAAAATATATATTTTTTTAAATCTACAAACAATTCTCTGTCAAAATCAGCGAAGTCAGCGAGGGTAGGCTCTCTCTTAACAGGTCAAATGATTGGTACAGTCATTAGTAAAAGTGGTTCTTCATCTGTTGGGAAATGTGTGTGTACTGACACACAAAGCTTTTGGTGATTTTCTTTTATTTCACTTTCATTTAAATAACCTCATTCCTCATTTAAAATAACAGCCTGGCCAAAAGGCAGCAGCAGGTGTTGCGATTTCAGCATTGTGGTCAAAGTAAGAACTGCAGGTCACATGACCCTAAGAGACTACTGCTGTTAGGGTTGATCTGGGCTCATAGGACTGATTTATTTGACACAAAGTCAGAATCAGTGAAAGGTGTGATCAGTACAGTATGAACATTAGGAGTACATAAAAAGTATAATGTGTCATAAAGATGTTAAGACTTGTGTCTCTTTGCTGAATACATTTCAAACAGTTTTTAATACTGCCTTTATCAGCTGTTAGCATGCTGCTCAGTGCTGATGCAGTTTGACATGATCATGCTACTTATGTAAAAATGCTACATGTAGCACCATAAAGGACTTCATACTTGATGTGTTTTATTAAATCAGACTTTGACTCATAACTCACTTTTGGCTCGATGGCAGCTGTGACTCTCTGACACCTGTTCTAACAATCTCCTTTTGCCTGGCAGATAGTTTTAGTTTAGTGTTTTTTGACTTTCGCATCCACTCTGAACCAAAGCAACCAGCAGCCATTGAGGATACAGTGTGAATAGAGATTACCTCTTGACATCTCCCCTATCCCTCCTAGACACCACCCAGCTGCAGTGACAGTTACAAATTGGTATTTGGATGACATGCTGCTGCAGATAATTAGCTTTACTATCAAGGATTACACTGAAACAACAAAACAAGGACTGCAATTTGTGAGACCTGAGGGCTGCAGATTGCAGGCATAAATACTACAAGTTCAAACTTTGTACCCTTAGAGATCACATACAGAGGGGTTAACACTAAAGGGCAAGTTAGGAAAGCATAGTCATGTGAACGGTCTCAGTTTCACCTGCATGAGGTTCCCACTCATACATGAATAATGAACACAACAGAGAGAGAGAGTGGCAGAGCTGATCTAGCTAAATGTTTGTTATTGAAGATGCTACATTATATTTGCAAACACAAGAGGGTCAGAATATCAGAAATATAAATCAGTACAGTATAAGAATGACTTGATTAACACAGCGTCAGTCAGTACTGGACATTATATTATTCAAAGTAGAATTCATGACTGGGCTTCTGCATTACATTTGATTTTACAGATGTACCTAATAATGTGTCCACTGTATTACATTTAAACTATATTATGTATGTATTATGGAACTTTTTGTAGGTTAATTGCAGTCTTAAAATGTTCTTTTTAGTTAACAGGCCATCATTTTTCTAGCATTTGTCGTGTTGTCATTGTTTTGCCAATCGTCCACATGGTGTACTTTGGGGTTCTTTTCATCAAGTGGAAAATGTGTATCATCTTTAGGCCACCGCTCTGAAAGGTAACTATCAACCTCTGTAAGGTAGCATTGTATTCATGTTAAGAGTTAGCTGCTACAAGTGTAGCAATCAAGCGGAAACCTCCATGGCTGTGAGGTGAAGTGCTAAATAACTGCAGTTCCTCAAATGGCCACTTGAGACTTTCTACAGGAAGTAAAATTAAATTATTATAAATATTTACCCATTCATGACGACTGTACTGAGGGTGAATTTATCTACTACTGTTCAAATTATATTAACTCAGGCACGAGCATCATTTCTATTGCACATGGGGAAAAATGTTGACTATTAGCGCTGTACATCTGTAGTTGTGACCACCATTTATGAGCAGTAGACACATCATCTCCTCATGCACATTCTTAAGTTAACCTCAGAACCTTTTTAACACAAAACCAGTGTATGCTGTAAATTAGTGACAGCCACCCAGGATGTCAGGATATACTATAAGATAAGGTGTCACAAGGAAATCAAAGAATAATAATAACATTTGAAATACAAGATGACACCTAAACTGATTCATTTTTTAACGAGTCATGATGCAATGACAGTAGCAGCACCTTACAACACACCTTTAAAACAAACTGCAGAATACCAAAGATGTGATGTAGCTCTCCAGCAGCACATTTTAGTGGAGGCATGTTGAAGATGGAGTGTGTCACAGGGATGGAGTAGTAAGAGAGGGCTGTTTGTATCCTGTGTTGGTGTTTTGGCACTGGCCTTGTGTCATGACACTAGCCAACCTCATACAGTAGGTAAGGACCCAGAGAATACAAGAGATGAAAGAAGCAACAGATGTAACTACGGCTTTTGGGCATTCTGATCGAGATTATGTTTGCGCTCATCCCTGTGCCCTCCTCACTGCACTGTACTTCAAATAATCCTGCAGGAGTCTGTGGATTGCGCGTTACTTGTTAACTTTACTGCTACTACTTCTTAAAAAGGGTTACAAACTCTGGAAGTGTGAGTCAATAGTGCAGCCTCCTTGTGAATAACTCGACTGACACTGTCAGGTTTTGAAATTTTCATTACAGGTCATAGGAAAGCAGGAGAACGTCTGTGTCAGATGTCATGTTTTGGTGTCGGCCCCTCAGAGTCAAAGAGCAAGGACTTCTCCGTAAGCTCACTGCTGTCACACAGGGAGGAAGCTGATGTAGAGGATGGAGAGACTTCAACTCCTGCACTGGCTGTACCTTCAATAGACCACACAAACTATCTAGCCATGGGAAATAGACTTGTGGAGAGTTCAAACTCTGTGAAACACTGCATTGAAATAGCTCATAGAATGAATAAAAAATACGAATAAATACAAAATACAGAAAAAAACTCATCAGATATAAAATGTTTAGACATGGACTATTTTTCTCTTTCTCTCCTAACTACTACTTGTTTGTGACGGATTTAAATCATGTTCATGTTACACTGACGTGATTTACAGAGTTTCTTGATGGACAGTGAAGTAAACTTCTGCCGCGTCTAGCTGCTAATAGTTAATGTTAGCTCAGTTTGTTAGCCAGGCTGCCTGGACTGTCAGCTCAAAACACAGGGGAGTGTGACTGTTTGGACCAGAAGCATTTTGGACCACTGGGAATAGAAGGTTTTCAGGCCTGGGTTGCCAGTAAATGCAGATGGGAAGCAGAGCCAGTGTCTGGCCAGAACTGGAACAGTGCAAGTGGGCAGCGTAACTGGGCTCTACAGCCTCTATAGACATAATGGCAGAGGTGAAAAGAGTTACTAAGTAATATTAGCTGGCTGCTATGTCTTGTGTTGTTGACCTTGATATACCATGATACTTCCCATCTATTTATATGTCCCTGTGCTCACATTCATCCACATTCCATGACCTTTTTCTGTTGTCAATAGTAGTTCTGTGAAACATAGAACATCTTTAACTGAAGCAGGCCATCCAGGCTAACAAGTAACAAGAAATATAACAAGTGGATGATGCGTAAAGGAGCACAGCGCTGTAAACAAATGGGTCATGTGGACACTTTTCAAAGAGAATTTTATCTAGACATAGACGATTTTAATATCTATGAAAAAAAAATCTGGCACATTTAATTGATTTGTAAAACTATTTCAAGTCATTTAACAGCAATTAATTCTCTGCACCACACACAAAATGCCACCGCAGGCGATATAAACCTGTGATCTCACTGTAATCTCTTTTGACTTGAATGTGTGGACAGAACCTTTGATGTTTGTTTGCTAGTATCCTCTGCACACAGACAGTGGTCGCCATCCAACAACCATCTCACACGTGACAAATGTCTTTTACTGTAGATGCATACAGTATAATTGTTAGCCTCGCTGTAATCCTGTTTGTTGTTACATATTTTCCACTGCACAGACTTGATGAGGAGACTAGTTGGAACAAGAAGAAAGAGAGCCGTGGTTTTGTCTGTCTCTGTCTATTTTTAGCATGGAAATAATGTTGGTAATTTGTTTGTATTCTTTCTCTCATATATTACTGAAATTCTCCTGTTCAGTGTTGAAGCATGATTTATAGCTATGAACATTGGTTATAAACTGTTCTTTGGAAGAGATTTAAGATTACTTAAGCATTTAAGAAGTACATATTTTGGACTTTTTAATACTACATTTAGAACTTACAGTCACAGATCATGATTACACATGTGATGATGTATTATCATATATATATATATATATATATATATATATATATATATACATATGTGTGTGTGTTGTATATAGGTATATAGGTTGTGCTTCATCTTCAGGTGCATGAAGAAAAGCTTTTGTTCTTTGACTGCACGTGATGAATAAGCTGCATTTTCTCAACATGAAGGTAATTACTATCATTTGGAACAAACACACTGAGTAGGAGAATATTCGACCTTGGTAAAGTCCTGACTAAATCTGAGTAATGACAGACAGCATTGGTTTTAAAAAAAGGATGAATTATGAAGGATTATGGCCAAATGATTGTGATGAAGATTGTTTATTGTTACTTTGTTTTGACAAGAGTTACAGACTTTAGTCTAAAGAGGTTTTTATGATCATGACTCAGTAAATACCAAAATCTGTTTAAATCACACAACATAATGTTTTGCACTCCTGTCTCACACGACCGCTGTGCACTCGTAAAAGTTAGAGGATGTGGTCAAGCTCCTTGTTCTCCTCAGACACAATTCAAAATTCATTTCAGCCTTTTGCAACCTTCAACAGTGTTCAGCCGCAGTTCCCTCAACCCTTTTCTCCTCAAAGCAACATGAAACAAACCAGAGAGCAAGCAATTTTATTGTTCAGTGATATCTTTAATTGTGATGAAAAAGGATTATGTAGATTTCTGTAAGCCTCCCTGACAAGACATATTTTAAAGTGAATAGGCCATAGAACAGGAATATGTGTCAGTGGTGGAGGCTTAGTGGAACGTCTTCTCAATAATAGGGTAATCCTGGAGTCTAGGGATCCCTCATTTACCCTCTCAGCCGAGAGACGATGTGCACTGGTCTCCAATTATAGCCCATGGTCTCTTTAAAGACAAAGGAAAGGACTCAGACTCTGTGACTAAGTGTCATAAAGATATTACCTTCATCTTACTTCTTCCAGTATAGAGCAGTATAGAGTAGCTTTGCCAGGAAAAACAATAAAAAAAATCCAATTTTTTTCCAGAAAAACAAAGAAACAAATAACAATGCAATGCACCTTAGATTGTATTTGGCAGACACCTTTGTCTAAAATGACACACAGTAAGTACATTTAGCCTCAATGAGCACAAGAGCTAGATGTCAAAGCTCAGATGATTGCTATTTATTACTTGTTAAAGCTGTTTGTGTCGACTAAATAATTCAATTCAATGAGTTTAGTCCTTCACATGAACTGCTCTTTAATCTCATTTTGCCAAATTTTTGTGTCATCCTGATCATAGAGGTTTGCCACTGAATGAGTTTACATTCGTGGATGCATGTAAACCTCAGTGTTATGACAGCGTATACATTAAAAGGTAAATCTGTACATGGCAGTCACTCTGGCATTTCCTTCTTACCTCATCCGATTTGATAGATATCTGCTAGTTCCAGCAAACTAACATGACAGAACATGGAATTTCAGAGATAAATGGCAGCTGGTAGCAATGATTATGTGAACCCAGACCACATGAAGTTAACTGTACATGTAGCAAGAACAAAAATCTACTTTTGAGCTAATATCTCACCATGCACATATTTAATAAAAACTGATTTCTGGTGACATTGGTAGCTTTACTCTTTGCCATCATTGCTTGAAATGTCCTCATATGACTATTTATTTCTTAGTGTGATATTCCATCAAACCATGAACTGAAACAATAGGTTGAGTTGGCCTAAAGTGAGGACTGACTTCCAGATGCATGTGGCTGTTTAAGTCCTCTAACTCAGCTGAAACAAAGAGTGTGAAATAAAGAAAAGAGCTGTGTGATTTGTGCAAAGGATAAACAAAGACTAAGACTAATTGTTGCTGGAGGTCAGCGTCCCAAATGCATATTCAAAAGCACAGGGTGTTGCCGTAAATTTATAGCAGTCACAGTTATTTAATAACCTGAATAGGCAATTTCGCAGTGAATCTGCAGAGAAAGGGGACATGAAAAGTTGTGAAGAATTGATGATGACTCTTTGAGAGTGGGTGAGATAAAATTGACCATGAAATCTGGAGCTTGGAATTAAATTGGTTGGAAGAAGAGGGGAGGAGAAAGGTGTGAAGTGTGATCACACACACAAGTGTCTTTGTGAAAATGCCAAGGTTAATTTGCACATCAGTTAAATGCATAATTAAATAGGAGAAAATCTGTTTGGACAAAGGAAACCCTCATAAGGAGAAATGTAGTAAATAGCTGAGATGGTTGAGGTGATTTGTGTTCGGTTTCGCATTTCTTGGTAGGCGCCTGTGGGTGTACACAGCTCCTCCTCATGCAGACTCATCAGGAGTTCATTTTTAGAGACAATATTAGAATGGACATAAGGACAAACAGGAAGGACAGTGTGTATTTGATGAACTGTAAGAGGCTGGCTGGGTCACCAAAAAGATCTATCACTGCAAGTTATTGAATATTAGAAAAAGTCAGTTTGCAACATGCATTGCCTCTCTCTATAATAGTTTTCATTAATGCTAGTGGAGCCCATCTTTTCCATGCAGGATTCAAATTGTGCACCCATGCATGGGATGTGCACATACTGGACATGATGTGAAGGATAGAAGATGGTGTGTGTGCACATTTTACATAATGACATTCAGTATTACCTTGTTGGACTGAATTGTAAATGACCCCACAAGATTCTGGTGCTGTAAACAGATACACAAGTAGCTCTTATTCTTTAGTATTTCTGAAAGAGTAGCCACTCAAATCATGTTGAATGGACCCTGTGTCCACTGGTTTGCATTTATGCCAATACACAATAAAAATCCACTTGAGATACTTCCACTACTGTTACGATCATTTGCTTCAACTGCAACTTTTTCAGCTATGTTTTGTTACATGACAATATGCTTAAGAACATTTTTTTAAAAAATGAATTTATTGCTTAAAAATGAGTTTTTGATTTTTCTTTGGGATGCTAAAGGTATTTTGAACAATCAAGAATATCCTCAGGTATTATAATCATGACATTCTAATAATAACCAAGAGCAAAGTTGTTAGTGAGTTTATGTAGTTCTGCTTGAGAAAAATGTGATGAATTCTCCAAAAAAGTGTGACTTCTAATCTTCCAAAGCATGTAGCACCTAACATACACATGTACCTAACAAATGTTAGCAGTGCAACTAAAGCACTTTAGAATGATTATTTCATATCAAATTATTGGACTAATGTTGAGCAGAGCTTGAACTAACAATAAGGCAGTGGAAACACATTTTTTTTTTCTGTGAAAAGCATCCAAACATATTTCAAATCAAACTGAATTTAGTAGCTGAATAAATCAATGAAAAATACACATATATACATACATGTATACATATATGTTTTATATTAAAAAAAAAACTCAAAAAAGTTTCCACTGTTCATATTCATTATGACCATCTCAGGACAAACCTCTGACCTCATCCTGACAGCACAGTAACAGTCTCTTTGACAACAGGACTTTTTTCCAACATCTTATGTGTTAAAATAAAGTTCAGTTAGCTCAGAGGATGCTCTCTGCCAAACCTCTGCTGTCCTCTAACACTGGCACTGACCTGCAGTCCATTTAGTGAGGCAGTTTGTGAATCAGTCCTTAGTAGACTTCATCAGTTTGCATCTGAATGTCAGGTTGAGGCTGAGTGTGGCTTGGCGAGGCTGGCTGCTAACGCCAACATCAGGTGTTGTCTCCATCATGCTTACAAAGCAGGTGTGGGCAGTACCCGACTCAAAGGTGACACCAGCAGGTACCACGCAGCCTGATTCTTCTTCTTTTATTTAACATACATAACATTAGATGTACAGAACCTACAGCTGCACCGCATTTAAGGTTTTGAATCATTCATTCATTTCATAGCTGGTGAATTCTTGAATCTCTAGCAGCAGCAGTCCACCCTGCTCAGATGGGCCAATATCAACCAACTCATCTGAGGTGTTTGATTGAGAATAAAATCAACCTTCTCATTAACATGAGACTTCATCTACATCAAAGTCACTGCCTTGACTCTGTCACTTGAAAGAGTGTGGTTAGGACCAGGGTGCAATCCATTGCCCGGGGAGGCCCTTTGTGCATCATGGTAATAGAGAACAAAGAAGGCCAAAACCTTATGCTATTAAAATAGATTCACCAAAACCAATTGTAGTATATTAACTTGGAAATGACACAGAGGAACTGACGAAGGTTTTTAGTGGCAGATGGAGTTTCCTCATACCATGAAATTTGTATACTTGGCTACTAAGAAAACAATTCTTGCTGGTACGTTGAGCAGCCTTCCTGTTTTCACTGAGTAAGTGACACTGGAAGAGTGAGAGAGTGTGAAGCCTCTTTAATTGCCTTCGGTCACCCACAACGTTGAACCGGAGCGCCACGCAGCTTAGCAAAGGAACCGGGCAGAGGGCCTGATAGATATTTTATCACCCAAGTTAACGGTTAATGAATTCCCAAAGTGAAATCTGTCACTTCAAAAATAAAGAGGAAGGCAAATTAAAGGGAGATAGAGAGAGACAGGGGAAGAAAGGGACTGGAGAGGTTGACACAGTTTTAAAATGCCCTATCTTTTGGCCATCCCCGGTTTTTCAATGGAATAAAGAAAACTCAGCCTCTTTCTTCTCCTCTTTTCTTCCCCTGCTTTTTTCTCCCTCCCATCCTCCTATCTCTCACTCCGCTTTTCTCTGAAAAAATTCTCATGAATGATTTATATGTGTCTTGTTATCAGCAACAATTTCTATAGACCCCAACGCATTCACCAAGACATTTGTGGCGTAATTGTTAATTTTAATGCCATAATGGCTTCAGATGGGAGCTCTGATTAGACATTTATTACACAATTAAATGAAACATACTCAAGAATCACAAAAGCCTTCCGTAATTATTTCAGGCCATTAATAAAATGGGCATTAAATTATATTGGACACAAAAGAGAAGTGAAATAGATTTCCATTAGAGCAATAGAGGCAGAGAGGGGTAATAGATCCTGCCTGAATTCACTCTGAAATTAATTGTTGCCCAGCCTATTTCCACACACAGTGGAATAAATGAATGAGAAAAGAGAGGAAGAGAAGAACGAGTTGGTGGCCATGAGAGTGAGGGGAGGGGGTTACATTAAGGGCTTCTGATAAAAAACCTTTTGTTTGACATACTACAATGGACCCTCAATTCGAGAGAGAGAGAGAGAGAGAGAGAGAGAGAGAGAGAGTCAGACCAATTTCAATCTTAGTCCACCCCTCCAGAATTCTGAGTTGAGGTTATATCCTCTTTTCAAGTTTGGTTTGCGTTTGAATAAACAGTTATCAAAGATCTAGCTGAGAATGCATAAATCTAAATGTGACACTCACTAGAAAGCAAAGTGTGGGTCATCACCATGAGCCAAAGACAACTGCTTTATATAAAAAAAGCAAATGACAGGAAATCAGTCTTTTCTTTCATTATTAAACGACCTGAGCAGATTCTTTGACTCTTTTACAGCAAGTCACCTTCCAGTTTTAACATGATCGAGGTCAAGCTCCATGCACTAAATAATAGCTCTGATGCAATCAAATTTTCACTCTTTCAGGAAAAGGTCATTTTTCTAATAAAATCTGAAGATAACAGTCAAGGACGATACATGGAAGTAGATCGTTGCTTCAAAATAATGGAATTATGATCATTGTTCTAGTACAAACTGATCTGTACCTTATACACTGTGCACAATTGAAAAGAAAAAAATGAAGATGCTACTGTATATAACAAACCAAAAAGTTTTAGAGATTTTTCTATGATAATCTTTTCAGATATTTTCTGAAGTATCCATGTGAAAGAGCACTTACAATGAAAAAATGAACAGAATTTATTTTCCCCATCTCTGAACAGTAAGATTATGACAGTTAAAGCACATCAAAGCCCAATGTATGGCAAAGACTTTCTGAAACCATTTCCAATGGGAACTCTAAATTGAACCATCTTTTGAACTTGCGGTCTCTTGAGATCTTCTGTAAAAGTGTAAAAGAAATGGAAACTGATATCTCACAAGGCTCAAACAGATCATTCAACAAAAATTAATTAATCATTCACTGATACAGATTTGTAGAATTGTATTTTTTTTTCTCCATCAGTCTGTCTGGCTTCAAAAGCTTCTACATTCAGCGGTCTATTTTTCATTATTTCACACTTTATTTCACTGACTTGTCTCTGTTTTTTTATTTTTACAATACCTACAGTCCAGCTCCAGAGTTCACGAGCAGCTGCTTTGTCCAATAAAGGTTTCCCCACTTCATAATCCAGGATGCCAACTGTTAACAAAACATGGAGAAAAGGCATAAGAGTGGGTTGACTGATATGTGCAATTTTGAGACATTCAAGAGTAACACGAGTGGAATATTAATTTTCAATGGCAGTTTTTGAATTCATCACCTAACTAAGAGAAGTTGTATAAAAAGAAAGTATTACAATAAATATGAGTAGAGGATGTTCACATGTGATTGTTGACCTACTGGGATATGCATTGATCTTGTTTTTACTTGATTCTTACTATATAACTTTCTTTACAATTTCACAGGACAGTTGACCACCAAAATGTGCTTTCCAAGTAAATGCCACATGTGTTTTACCTCTGGGTGTCTACATTGTAATATAACCACCAAATCCAATTAATCAAAATGTTATATTTCACAATGTTCTGTGTTGTATTTATTAAAAAAGTATTCTTGCAATAATTAAAAAGGGCTGACAGAGCCTGAATGTCAATGCTCGACACGTACTCCAACAAATTACGTCCACTGATGAGATATAGCTACAGGCTATAATGAGAGGTAATGAGTGGGTGTAAATGTGTCATAGGTGTTATCATGGATGTTTTACTTAAAAAGAACAGCAGTTATTTAATTTTGAGCAAATCCGCAACTACAAAATGTAGTATAACGGTGAATCACAGCACAGTGATTTGGGAAGCAGCTGTTGTCAGAGGTGAGTCGTGTACATCACCATTTTGTCAGCCAAGATAGTGTTTAGTAATGAATATTACCTCGAGCATTGTATGACATTAAGAAAGTGGAACTTCTTCAGAATCTGTTAAAACAGAAGAATGTATGAGTGAAATATATAAATTTTCAAAAAATAATTAATCAAAATAAAAATTAAATCAGCACAAAAGATGGATCCAGTTTTGTGTTAAATAATTAACACTCATCATTTAATCAGGATTTTGAGAGATTTGTGTTACTCAAGGTCACAACAACTCCATCGTCCCCTCAGGGTATGGCTTTAAGCGTCAAACTGCTGGTCTTTTTCAAAGTTTATTTCTTAAGCAGAGTTTTGTGTCTGTCACTATGAAAACAACTGTGTGCCGCATCCAGATGAGGACTATTTTTTGATAATCCTTTGACCCACAGATGGGTCACAGGAACTCTTCTCCTTTGTTATGTCCATATGTTGCACAGGAGAGAATCAATCAGTTCTATCTGAAAGTAGCAGGAACTTAAAAGGACAATCATTTGATGACTTGCTGAATGAACTTAGGAGGTTTTTGATACAGAGGCATACCTTCATCTGCGGACCGTGTTGTACTGCAGGCCAGCTGTCTACAATGGGATTGCTGATGTTCTTTAGTATTGCAGCACCATGGACAAGAGCTTTTTTCCAAATCTCTCTGACAAATACCAAAGTACTGTCCATGTATTTCTCCTGGTCTGGGAAGAGAAGAGGTTCCAAATGCAGGAACTCTGAAATGGCCCCGCACAGGAACACAGGAAGGAGTACTCAGATCTTAGAGTTGACTGTTCCAACTGGTAAATTCCTGAACATTCCTAAAAAAATTAAAGAGGAATCGAGTACAAGTGGTTCACTGTTAGCTTGGGCCTTTGCTATCAAGATGAAAGCTAAGTCAGACCAAGAGAGGTTTGGTTTTCTTCCTGTTCCTCCTGTATAACCTGCAGTTCTCAGTGGCTGATTCCATCGTTTTGTTTAGCAGACTTAAAGAAAGGAAGGAAGTCAGCTCCTGGATCTTTTGTTGTTTTGTAGAAGGAGAACTTGAATTCCATGTCGGGGGCATCCACTTTCAGACAAAAGACAATGAGGCGTTTCATTGAACCAATATGAGAGCACAGTTACTATGCTATCTAAGGACATTATATGCTCTGGCTGCAGGTTCAGTCATCAAAGGTTGTGGCAACAGAGCAAAATTGCAAACATAGAGTAGAGCTAGAGAGTTGTTTCTCAGACACTATGCTAACTTAGTCCATCTTTAAAGTGGCCTCAGAGATCATGTAATCATTACAATGACAGTAGAGTCACAGTGGTTCTGGCCTATCGGACAAGCTCACCTTTGGAGATCCAGAGTAAATGATCAAGATGCCATCCATATACCAACATACCAAACCAATTTGTTGATCACACTCTTAAGACATCATCAGCCAGAAGCTGTTGTGTCTTGTCAAGCTGGAAACATGAAAAGGATTTCCCAAAACTAGTAAAAGATTCAGTCTGTGAGAAGAGCTCGACCTTCTTGTATAAGGTAGCTTAATAGAATAGGGGGAAGATTATCCAGTGTTCTACTCTATTCAGCTTCTAAAGTTTGTTTGTTTGTGGGGACACTGACAAAGCACTTTGAGACCAAAGACTGTTGTTAACTGTCTGTTAGACTGTTGTGAGAGTTGAAAAAGAAATGTTAAATGCTATCATTCAACATTTAGTCCTGTCCAGTAAAGCTAGGCTTCATATGGCCTAAACCTGTTTTATTAATATTATTAAAATGTGTTTATTGTATGATTTTTATATGTGCTTTTCAATATTTATTGTATTATTTTATTATGAGAATATGTTTCATGTTTTTGTTTAGTAGTGGTTCAGATTCTCATTTATACTCCCTAAATCTTATCTAGTGAGTCACAGTCTCATGTAAAAGCCTCAAATCCCCCTGCAAAGAAGGCCAGCTCTAAATTAGCTTTTTTTTCTCTCTTAATGAAGGTCAGGAGAGAGTCACATCTTCTCCCTTTGTGATAATTTATCCCTATCTCCTCTTATCTCTTTTGCCCCTTTAATCCTAATTGTATTGTATAATTGTGTGACGTGGACCTCATGGTCTTTGAAGTATTGCCCCCATCTTTTCATTATTACCTGATGCCTTGAACCTTTGTTATTTTTTCTCCTGCGCTGTACTATGCACTGTTGCACAATAAAAGTGAGAACAGCTTAAGTGTAGTCATTTCAAAAGATTTTATTCAAGTTTGGTTTTATATTCTTACAGAGAAATTGTCACCACAGCGATATGATATATTGTATATGTATATTTTCTGTAACATATATCAAATGTTGGCAATAGA
The DNA here is from genome assembly GCA_028641955.1 of Protonibea diacanthus. NCBI lineage: Eukaryota > Metazoa > Chordata > Actinopteri > Sciaenidae > Protonibea > Protonibea diacanthus. The sequence continues at coordinate 27,304,213 of CM053979.1, read as the reverse complement.
TCTCACATACCATTCACTGCTGTTTTCATGACCTTTTAGTGTCAGTGAACAATACCTAATGATAAGTGAAACATCTACAGTGTTATATCTGCAATGTTATACACAAAGGTTTTCTTTCACAGCTAACAAAACAATTCATAAACTGAAATTCTTCACATAATTATCAGTAATTCTATCATACATATTTTTCTACCATTTCCAGGGACAACATGGTAACTTTATTGTAAACAGGGGACAAATGCCTTGACCATGAACACACATTTGAATGTAAAAGTAAAAATGAGGCAGATAGAACACTTTCTTTATATGTTGTTGAAAAAAAACCCAACAACATCGATATTAAATGGAATAATTTTCAATTTGAACAAAGGAATCTGAGCAGTGTCATGTGAGGGCTCTGTATCCTGATTACACCTCCCTGCTCATTCAGTGAATAACGTGGAAGTTTGTGTCATTTTTAAAAAAGTTTGAGTGTAGATCAACTATTAAAATCAGGGATGACTACAAGTGAACACACGTGGTGTGTGTGTTTGTGAACATACATTGTTGGTTAAAAGTCAGATGAAGGTACTGCAAAGTTTGAAGGGCAAGTCAGTTTAGATAGCAGAGAATGCAATGTTTAGAATATATACATATATGGTATGTATACATATGTGCTGTCTAATTTACATTGAATCCCATAGTGATGCTGTAGTAACAGATATTTTAACACTAAACTACGACAACATTAAAATGTATTTGTATGTATTTATGGGGTCATACTGTATGAGTTGTTTAACGGCACTGTTGGCACGGCACGCTGTGAAAGAATGCGTTAAAAAACAGATGCAGATAGAAAAAAAAGAAAAGTTCGAAAAAGTTTGAGACCATGTGAATTGTCTCACTTTCTAATATTTTATTTTGTACGGAGAACCATCACTAAATAGGATGGAAATACAATAAATGGCATTCGAATGTCAACCCGAGCTTTTAAGAGTTTTTGAGGGAGGACGCAAGTGTGCAGTGAAGAAAACCTCTTACCGCTCCAGCACCATGGACAGTTACGGTAGGGGAGCTTACCTCAATGCTCTCTACGGGAGCCCAAGATGGCTAATAGGCTCTCTGTGTGTCAGGCCGCTCCCCATCCACTTTTTAAGGCGAGATGGATGGACATGTGTCCTTAGATAATCCGAGTTTTGTGTGTGTATGTGTGCGCGCGCATGTGTGTGTGTGTTAGGGGGGTCTCTGTAATTTTGAGGTATAATAATAATAAAGTCACCCGTTTTATAATTATTATATACCAGCTGAATCAGTCAAATATTGGCTATACACACGGAGAATATATTCTGTCCCTGTTTTTCACTTTTCTGATTGTTTTATGTTTTGTCAAGTCGGTTCATTTTTCTAAAAGCCTGAAGTTTGGAGATGGAGAGAAGTTTTTTTTTTCTTTTTTTTTTTTTTTTTTTTTTACCAAGAATAAAACCCACAGCTGTTTTATTTATAAACTGCAATTTTCCGTTTTTATCTCAGACAGTGGACTATCTCATATGCACTAACGATTATATTTGCGAAACCTGAGGAGAAACTGCCGATGGAAAAAAAAATAATCATCTCAGTCCTTGACAAATTAAAAGCTATTGCATTTCTCATTATTCCGTCCAATTGTCGAGGGAACTTTCAGCGTGCTTTTATTAGACAATCCGAATTTTTGAATAAGAAACATAGTTGACTTCTCCCTCGTGAGTAGGAGGCTCAGCCCCTAAAATCATTTCCCGTTATCTAATTCATTGATCTCAAAATGAAGCCTAAGCTGGTGTATGTATAGCAGCCTGAACGCTACATGTCAAATTGCATACGCTGTTCAGTGAAAGATAGCATGACACAATTCCAAACTTCAAAATACGCTGAAATATACAGTCCGAGCATGCAGTATACTACCTCACGGTTGCTGATGAACATCATGGGCAGCAGATTGGGAGGATTTCAGGAGCTTTTTTTTTTTCTTTTTGCAGCCATCCGGTCGGCGCTTGTATTAAAAAAAAAGTCGGGTGTGTCCTCAGCTGTGGGCTACATTGTTCTGTAGGTCGGGGTTAGGAGGAATTTTTTTCCTCCAAAAACGGGCATTTTTTAGCGATAATTTCAGGGTTTGGAAGGAAAGATATGATGGAAATCTTCTTGTTACAGGCTACCGCTTGACGCATGCGTGTGCGGGGATCGGAGAGAGAGCGTGAGAAAGACACACACGGTGCTGAAATATGAAGCAGAAAAATCAACTCCATGTGTCCTATATTGGTTAAAAAATTAAGGCATGCAGGAAATAGTATTGTTAGTAGTTTGTACAGGACAATATTTTAAATGTATGTAAATTTAGGGACTACATTTCTGAAGTATAATTTAGTTATTTCATTTTTTTTTTAAGTATTTTATTTTTTATTTATTTCTCACATTAGCATATTACAGATATGCACGAGTCAGTGCGATGATGACACTAAACATTAAAACATAATCTTGTCCAAAGACATCCTTAAATAAACGTCCTTATAGCGTCGTAACTAACTCGAGACGACTCAGGATTGTATCTCCAATCACAGCATTTTGACGGTGTGAAAAAAATCAGCTGCCTGCGTTTGCTTTAATAATCACAGCTGAAGGAATCATATATCAAGCACATTAGCCCGAGGGCTATTAGGCAATGGTCCTCATTGAAATTAGCATTTTAAAACGATCACTCTGTCCTCCTTAAAACCACACTGTCAAATTGATGTGAGCTAATGCAACTATTATAGGCTCACAATGATGGTTCCCTAAATGTTGATGTAATATTTTCTTGGTGTTTGTAATTCTGTCACTGCACAGTTCACTTCCATACGTTCAAAATCGATGGCATGCACGAGTTTAAACAGTGCGCGCGTATGTTGTCATGTGCATGCGCTCGCTCTTGTTTGTTTGGCGGGCCTTTTTTTTTGTTTGTTTGTTTTTTTACTTTACAGGAAATGCTACTTTTCGCTCATAATTGCGACGCGCTGGAATAAAATGTTTGTAAACGGTTACACCTGCTGAAACACTGAAGCTGAAGAATGTTTTCATCCTCCAAGCTGAACCCTTTTATACACACACACACACACTGTGTGTTTGGGGCTGAGGACGTGGGGTTAAAGCCCTGCTGAAGTGTCCTTGAGCAAGACACCGGCAGGTGCGAAGCCGCCATGTTTAGTGTTTGATATCCAAAGGAGAGAAGGAGCTTTTCTTTCAAAGTCATCTTTGAGCTATCAATAGTCTATTCTTTGTTATTATCACTATTGTATTCATTGTTGTTGTTGTTATCATTATTGCACATCCCCTCACTTAAAAAATAGACATATATAACAACTGTATTACGGCCTATATGTATGTATTTGGTCGACAAAAGTGCTCCCCTGTAATTGTGTGTGGAGCTGTACAGTAAATCGCTCGCATGGTATAGTCACCTCTCACCTCAGGTTTTAACTGGGAAAGGTTGAAGGTCCGTGTTTGTTGCGATTCATTACATTAAATGGAATCAGGGAGGGAGCCCGAGTATTAACCCCCCCCCCCCCCCACACACACACACACACACACACTGGCGCGCGCATACACACTACATACATCCTTCTTTCCTTATTTTTTTTCTTCTTCTACTAGCAGCCGCTCTTTGTTTATGTTGTAATGTACATATATTTTTGGTGAAGGTATTATAATAGCCGGTCTTCGTGCTGATTGGGCGCTCAGGTTGGTGAGTGAACGCCCTGCAGATTATGTCAGATTGCGTGCAGAAACCAAACCAGCCCAGCCTTTGAACTTCACCGCTTTTGGCTCGTATTCACGCTCTTCCGCTCATTTCCAAGCCAGGTGCTTGACGACAAACCTCAGAGAGAGAGAGAGAGAGAGGGGGAGAGTGTCGCAGAAAAAAATAACACTTTTACGACTCCTGCAAACTGACTGCGGAACATTGCTTTCACCTTTGAGGATTTTTTTTGTGTGTGTGCATCTTGCATGTGTTTTTTTTTCCCGTGTCGTCTGCCGCAGGTCTGAAAGAGAGTTGTAACTGGACTTGAACGAACGCGTCAGTGTTTTAACTCGGGAAAAGCAAACCGGGCTCTGGATTTTTATTTTATTTCATTCTACTTTTTTGCTCTTCCAGCTTCAGAACATCCCAGACGTGGCATGACTGGTATCTGGCGTCTAGACAGGTGAATAGTTTCCCTTCCTTCCGATAAGAACTTTTCCTCGTCATTAACATTGAGGATAAAAGCATACTCTTTTAAAGATGTCAAAGCCTGCTGATCATATCAAGAGACCCATGAACGCGTTCATGGTTTGGTCCCGGGGCCAGAGGAGGAAAATGGCACAGGAAAACCCTAAAATGCACAACTCGGAGATTAGCAAAAGACTGGGCGCCGAGTGGAAGCTGCTTTCCGAGTCTGAGAAGAGACCTTACATTGACGAGGCCAAGAGGCTGCGGGCTCAGCACATGAAGGAGCACCCCGACTACAAGTACAGACCCAGGCGTAAACCCAAAAACCTGCTCAAGAAGGACAGGTACGTTTTCCCGTTGCCTTACCTCGGGGACACCGATCACTTGAAGGGACTTCCCGTGTCGGCCGCGGACTCTCTTTTGGGCCCCTCGGAGAAAGCCAGAGCGTTTCTGCCGCCAACGTCCGCTCCTTACTCCTTCCTAGACCCGAGTCAGTTCAGCTCCAGCGCTATCCAGAAGATGACAGAGATGCCCCACACGTTGAGCACCAGCACTTTGCCGTACGCGTCCTCGTTGGGATACCAGAACGGCGCGTTCGGCACCCTTGGGTGCCCCAGTCAGCACACCCACACCCACCCGTCGCCCACAAACCCGGGCTATGTCGTCCCGTGTAACTGCACAGCCTGGTCAGCGTCAAGTTTACAGCCCCCGGTGGCCTACATACTTTTTCCAGGTATGACCAAGACTGGGATAGACCCATATTCATCCGCACACGCCACTGCCATGTAACCCTCAAGACTTTTTTTCTTTTTTAATTCACTTGAATACTGAAATGCATGTAAATATATTATGGACAGTGCGCCCCATTAAAAAGGCATGAACAGTATTAACTGCCTTGGACTTGTTATGGCAAAAAAAAAGAAAAAGAAAAAAAAAAAGAAAAAAAAAACTTTTCCAGAAATCCAAGAAGTTCCTGTCTTGAGCAGAGGAGCTGGATTTGGTGTAAAGGACGGTGCCCTGTGAACTGTAAGAAATGTAAATGTTATAACGTTTATGGCAACCAGAAAAGGAGGCCTTTAACTTTATTTATTCTGTACATTTCAATGCTGATATGCTGATTTGTGTTGATTATTGATAGGCTACTCTTTTATTTTGAAAAATTTGGCTTGCACAATTTGCATTCTTATTTCCTGTATAGGCCTAAGTAGTCTACATTTTGGCACTCGTGATTTTATGATGTTCTGGAAAGGGTCAAAATCAGGACGTATAGGCTGGATTATATACGGGTCATATTGTTTATATTTATCAAAAACTGGCACATAAAACTAGATCGGTCTATTTAAGATGACAAAAAGAAAAAAAATCATTTACATCCAAATGTTTGATTTTGCATTTTTCCTGTGGTTCAGTGCTGATATAGTCACACGCGTCATTTCTGTTCTGTTTGTTTTGTTTTTTGAGGATAACTTCTATTTGAATTCAAGGAGTTATATGTGTATTATCATCTAAGATGGTAATTTAAAATCTGTCATGTTATGGAAAGGATAATGTATCTAGAAGGTTGATACCTCCTGCTCTTTGTTCAATTGCTGAACAAAAGGCATTTCGAATAAAGACAATCTGTCTTCAACGCTATCCCTGTATTTGTAGGTTATTGGGGACTTGAGATGGCAAAGATAGTGCTGCGGGGTTCAGTTAAACCTGTCAGAATAAAAGCCTCGTTTAATTTAAAATGTTCAAAAAAATTCTAAACAAATTCATAATAATAATAAAAATATCATTTAATTCATCCTTGGAACGGAAATAACAATTCTCCTTTTAAATAAATAAAACGGCTGTGAGAATTTTGTACATTTAAAATGTTAGACCCAACTTGACCCCAAACTGATCAATACAGATAGGCTAAAGACTGAACATGAACAAACTCCATCAAAATCAATCGATCCTCTGTGTGTGTCGTGTGTGTCAAACTCCTCCTCAACATTTAAAGCTTTAATTGCCTCTCCCGTTTGGCTGCTGCTGCTTTGTTTTGAATGGTTGGAAACAGGTTTGAGACATGTTCAGTCAGTAGAGTACGGTGAAGGTGTTTTTGTGACACTGCGATGAACCGGTTGTGATCTTTTGATGTCTGACAGTTCAGGAGAGGCCTCCCTGGAGGGATTCCGCCCGTCCGACTTGTCTGACTGCTTAATCACTTCAAGGAGGGAGCTTTCTTCTTAATTATAGCTTTAACTAATGGAACAAACTGAATGTGGGGTGACTTTTCTTTTTCTTCCTTTTTCTTTCTTTTTTTTTTTTTTTTTTTTTACACCTTTGATTGTTTTCTTGTAACTTACAGGCTGATGAAGCATCCCGCCACAAAGCTACAGCGCGGTTTAAAAATCCCTGCGTGTGTCTGTTTAGTTTAAAACCGACAAAAAGAAGGTGCTGGAGCCAAAAAGCCGCTAAAGCTTATTATCATCAAGTCATCCACACGTGTTTAAACCTGTATAAACTTGATCTGACTCTCATTAAGACAATGCTGGATAAAAACAACCCCACATGGAAGGAATGATTCCAACATTTAAAGATTTAAATGTGAATTCAGCCTCCTCCCTCCTCTGTGTAAATGGAGCAGAGGATGTGCGGAGCGCGGTGTGTATGCCCTCACATTACACCGACTGTAGTATTAATTAAAAATTTCATTCCACATCCAAATTGTTTACTTATCTGCCAGGAACATATGCCGAGAGAAGTTAAGATTCACGATTCTGCACTATTGCCCAAGGTGCAATTCAATCCTGGGGAGGAAGGGAGGGAAGGCAGAGGGGGGAGGAGGACGGGCAGATTTTTATGACAGACTTAGTGCTTATCTGGAGCTGTAAATTAGGGTGATACTTCATTGAACCGAATGTGAAGTTTTACATCAAACCCCTACAGCATCCTAATTCAACTTTGAAATTAGACAATTAGAATTAGGCTACTTGGAGGAGGAACACTGGATCTTTTTTATTTGATTCTTTTTGAGGCGAGTAACTTTTCTATACATTTCGATATTCATGTGACTGTTGTTTCAAACCGCTGTTTTTGATTCACTCATTACCTGTAATTATCCAACTTAGTCACGGAAATTGACTGTGGTTACAACGCTCTGAAATAAATAACCCTAACGATAAACGGCATCTGAGAGGTATAATGGGAGGGAAATTATGATTTGAAATTATAGGAGAGGGGGTGGTGGTGGTGCGGGGTTTGGTTGAGGGGGGGTTAAATCTCTCTTTAACTCTTCTCCCCTTGACGTTTTTATTGGAGCACAACAGAGAGAATTCAATCTGCCTTATCTGCAGGACTCCTTTTCAGCGCCAGATCAGAGAAAAAGGAGAGGATAATTGTTCTTTATTTTATTGAATTTAACGCGACAGACGAGCGCTTTTCAGGTCATTCATATGCTTCATTTAGTGATAAAAGTCAACGAGGAGAGAGACACGGAGGAAAGCGTTTTACTGTTTCCTCCACAACACTTCAAGTCCAAAAAAAAGTGAAACAGATGAAACAAAAATATGGGGAGGAGGAGGGGAAGACATTTTTAATTAAAAGCCATGGGTCATTTACATTATTGTCTTTTAATGTTACCCTGAAATCATCTTCAGTAAATGGAGTTTGATAAGTAGCTGTTGAGCATGTGGTTTTGTATTAAGGCGTGCTAATTTCCTAAATCAAAAGGGAAAAAGTTCCCTCGAGGAGAGAATGAGGAAAAAAATACTGATGATGATGATGATGATGATGATGATGATGATGATGATGAGGACATTGTTGTTGCCTCTGGATGATGGTGGGAGAGGATATGGAGGATGGCATTCTATTTTTCTTTTTTTCTTTTTCTTGGCTCGTGTCAACGTGAGATTTGACACAAATATATATATATAGAGACAGAGAAAAAATATTTTTCGTGGGGATAAAAACTGATTTCATTTCAGCATATTAAATATTGTCTCCGAAAGACCAAAAAAAAAAAAAAAGTAAGTAAGAAAGAAAGAAAGAAAGAAAGAAAGAAAGAAAGAAAGAAAAGAGAAATCATCACTGGCTAAATCCTGGTCTATCTAAAATTGAATCTGGGATACCATTTTGACGGCAGAAAAAGTCAAACCGTACAGTTGTGTTGTTTGAAGACGCGGGGCTTGAATTTGGGGGTCCCTGAATTCTCATTTGAAAGAAATGAAATCGTGAACGAGCTGATAAAGAAGAAAGGGAACGGATGAGCTGAGAGAAAAGGAATCATGCCACGGTTGTTTAATGTGCTGTGCCAGACGGAAAAGTGATTTACACCAAGACTTTATTCCCCCCGACACATATAAAGACAGTGCATGTCTTTTATTTTGATTTTATTTATCGGCCACGCACACACTCACGCACGCATCCGGGCCCGTATGGTCAATTCTCTGGAGTTCATCGGACAGATATGGAAAGCTTCGGCAGGACAGTATTACATGCTTCACTCCGCCTGCACATCCATCAGACGCATTTTCTGCGGAGAAAGTGAACTCTGCACTTCCTCCCTGACTTTAAACAATACTCCCAGTCTTCTACAAACTGCTTTACTTATTATTTATTAATAAAACTCACTGGAGTTTGCATGTGGAAACCTCTCTGCAGCCATCAGGCCTTCATGCTCACGTTTGCCCGGGACGCTCTGAAAGAACACACATTGCTGTGTTACTCAACTTATTATATTGATATGCTGTTTTATATGAGCTTTAAAAGTGCACAACTTAATCACAAGTCGTGCACCCTTCTTCAATATTTAAATTGTTTTATTTACTCCCTTTTTAAAGTAACATTTTGATTTATTATTTTTTATTTATTTATTGAAGCATGCAGGCCTACAATTTAAGATAGAGATTAAATATAATTTAGTATAATTTAGAGATAAAGAGATCATTTTTATTTTGTTCCTTTTCATCATATTGTTACTGACCGTCTGTCAGTCAGTCAGTGAATAACGCTGACATCATGTTGGTGTCACTCATCCTCCACCTCACCTCCACAGCAAGAATGAGCAGAAAAATCCTACGACGTCTCAACAAATGATTTTAACTTTTTTTTTTTTTTTTTTTTAATCTAATGACCTCTAATGAAGCAATGTCTACGTGTGCCCCCCATCACACGCTGCAAATGTCAGTGAGTGATGTTCAGCCACAGCTCAGGGTGCTCAAATGTTTTTATTTAAATAGACACAAAGAGGTAAGATCATCCATTCACACTGAATAAAACTAAAAAAAAAAAAAAAAATCACTATCATGTGACCCCTCAGAGGGATCCTGACCTCCAGGATGGAACCTGCTGTTCTAACCTCACATCCTGCACATCTTCTAAGAAAGATTATTATGTTATTGTTTTCCATGCAAGGCTGCCTCATTATGCAGCTCTACTTTGTGCTTGTAGTCAAATTTATAGACAGTATTTCAGTGTGAGAAGCTGCTGATTCAGAGCTGCTGAGCTCATGATCACACTCTCCTCCACAAGTGACCACACACTTATCAGTCTGCTTGATTTCCTCATGCATATTTATTAGTATGCAAGTCCTGCTTGCTCAAACACCTTCTCTACATTAAAGTGTGTGTCATAATTTACTCATGTGTGGGTGTATGAGGCATTGCACACGTATGTGTGCTTCATTTCACATGGTTACTTTTGAGTTATTGTGCTGTGTCTTTGGTGCTCGCGCACTCTGTGAATTTTCATGCGGCATAAACTTTCCATACATCAAATCATGTGGATGAATGAGTGTTTTGTTGCCATCTTTGCTCATTCATACTCCAGATGGGTCTTGAGTTTGCAAGTTTTTGTTTTTATATACAAAAGTCTGTATTTGTGTCATTAATTAAAAAAATTCCAAGCACAGATATGAGGTGTCGCTATAGTCAGCGATTCTTTAAAATAACTTACTGGCTGAGTTGAAGTGGTACAGTTGTAATGCGCTTCTTGTTGGTGTACAGTGTAAATCCACACATTCTGCAGACCTGCACAAATTCAGGTTGCATTTAATATTGCGTTCATTTCTTCATGATAAAATACATTTAGACTTCACACCTGAAAATGAAGATTCACTCATTCTAAGAGGTCTGAAATTAGTGGACAAGTTCAAATTTTTGAAGAAGGTTACTGAAGGTCAGTTGTATGTTACAGATATCAAACAATGTGATGCAAAACTTCACAATTTAATAAATAATAAATGAATTATTTAATAAATAAAGTTGTTTTTCTCACAGTGTTGATTGCGTTGATCTGTTTTACATTTTGGATATTTTTTAAATATTTGGGCTGATTATCTGATCAGCACTGGGTGTGATAATGTGACTTATCTCTGCAGCTGTTCAGTTGTACAGTAACACTACAATCACTGGGAAGCTTATTTAGTCTCTGAACAGTATGAATTCACTCATTCTTTAATCACTGGATGCTTCTTCAACACATTAACCATCTCTTCAACAAATCTTTACAGAATACCTCTCTGATGTGTTATACCAAAGTCAAATGTGACATGACAGTGTGGTGATTGTGAGATGGACATAATCAGATCTGACAAGATTCAAACTTGAATTCCTCCATGATGATCACCATGTAAACTCTACCTTACACTTGATTCTGGTAAGATGTTTTTTTCTTTTCTGACCACATCTAAATAAAAGGATTTATTTTTCGCTATATGACCTATTGACAGAAGCTATAATTTAACAGTTAAATGAACAATGAATATGATTCTTTTTAAAATACTTAGTAAATATGAGTGTTGGTAAAGAGTTTGGTTGGTGCTTGGTCAAAATGGTTTCTTGGGTGTCCTTCTGAAGGCTTTTGGACTCAGTATTTCTAAAATCTCTGACATTGTGGTCATATCATAATGAAAAGTTTAGCAAAACTGCCAACCAAGAATATTTAAACCAATGTACAAGGAAAGGAAATAGAGGAAACACACCTTCTGATATCAAGCTGTCAAACACACACTTATAACGGATGGATGCAGAAGCTCTCTCTCTCACACACACACACACACACACATATACACACACAAATGCCACACACAGAACTACCTGGCTGATCTGGTTGCCTTCAGCGACTCAGGTTGAGGGCAGCACTGGCAGTCCAAGTCCATGGAATCCCTTGGTAAAGAGGATGCTAATCGTAGCTTCTTGTGCCTGAGCATGTCTTCCTGGGCCAAATGAGATTAGAGGGAGTGGGATATGGCGAAGCGACGTGCGTGGGGTTCTGGAGGTGAAAGGTAAAGGCACTTATCAGGAGGGTTCCCCTCGGGGTCCTTGACGGCTGACTCAATCAAAACCCTGCACACACTTCTCACTGGATTAGACTAATCAGGAAGGAGCAGGGGATGTATAGACCACTTATCTGAAAAAAAACATTGGGCTCTCTTTCCCTTTGAAAAGACCCTACAGAAATGTTTGTTAATTTTATTTATTACAGGATGCTTGTCGATGTGGCAATCTTCCATGGAATCATTAAAAAGGGCTCTTCCACTCACTGAAGGCACGCACTGTTTACATGCTGCAAAGATAGAGGCGCCTTTGATGTTCCAAATTCCCCCCCCTTCACTCATTGTCATTATTATTTATATATTTACTTAGATTTTTTTCTTAATTTATTTTCTCCATTTGTGTTTCTCTTGCCACAACAGATCAGACTGATGGAAGGTAGTCAACATAACAAAGACCCTGAAAGGTATATGAATATTTATTACCAGGACGACTTCAGAGCCAGACAGGCCGTTAGCAGTCAAAGGAATAGTGAGAAGATAACAGCAATTTTCACACTTATGATTACCTTCAAATTAATCTCTATTTCTTGAAGGGATGTGAGATAGTTGACTAGCATATCTTTCATTTCCCGATTAAAAAAAAAGTTATTTAATCCAAGTTTTACCTACTTGTTTGACAAAACAATCTAAAAACAACTGGACAGTTTTAATGGGAACACAGGTAGAAAAGGGTCAAATACTATAGAAAAAAATGATCAGGGGGTTGAAAATCTACTATTTTACATCACCAAAACTCTTTTTGAATTTTACTGAACTGAATTTTATGTCATTAATATATCATATATGACTGTAGTTGATCAGGTTCTCACAACATTCCACCCATCTGTATTTAAAGAAAACCCTCTCTTGCTCAATTCATTACATTTTTTTTGGCCTTTTCTGGCTTTATTCATGATAGAGATAGCTGAAGAGTGACAGGAAATGTGGGGAGAGAGATGTGGGGCGGCTGCTCTACCAACTGAGCTAAACGCCGCCCCTAATTCATTACATTCTTGCTCGAATTTACTTGTTCTGGTATGACCAATGACAGTAAAAACAATGAACAGTGTAAGCGTGACATCACCCATAGGTTCTGAAAATATGCGCCGCTGGCCGTCGCCATGTTGGCTGTCCTGTCTGTCAAAAAATGGGATCATAATGGCACCTATAATAAGTGGCCACACTCTTAATTCTGCATAACTTTAAGCCTTAATATAATCTGAACAGGTGAGTTGTATATAAATTCCCCCTCAGTACAGTTCTCATAAACGGGGAAATTAGCTATAGAGACCAAAACTGTTTTTTGTACCAGGCTGTAAACATGTTTATTTCTGCTGTGAAGTTGGACATTTGAACATGGGGACTTATGGAGGTTGAAATCTTCTGTAGCCAGCCTCAAGTGGCCTCTGGAGGAATTACCCCACAGGGCACGTCTCTATCTCACCACGGCCGCAGCGCTGTGTTGGTCAGTTCTCCACATGACTTCAAACCCCACCAGAAGTGTTTTTCCCTCCAATTTTTTTTTTTGACTTGTTCAGATTTGGTCAGTTTTCTTGCTTACTGTGCTTCTACACATGCTACATAGTTAAATTATTTCTCTTTGGGCTTTTTTGTTATGATAGGAAGTTTGCACAGGGTGTTTTATTTTGAAAATGGACTGGATTCTCTATACCGCTGCTTTGTCTGACTTCTGGCCAGTTAGATCTGCTCTGTGCAGATTGACACAGCTGCTTGCACCAAAAATCGAACAGCCATGTATTTTCTGCAGAGCTAGAACAGTTTAGAACAGTTGCTATTAGCTCAAATGGTAGTGGTGTACATGGAACACCTTGCATCCATGCCCAGTGGAATTTTGCTGTTTGTCCCCATTTATTGCTAATATTGGTATTAACAGCTATCAAACCTTCCTGATATTTGTTTCCTAGAAGTCATGTATTCAATTAATGTGCAACCAGAAATATGTTTTGAGTGAAACAAATGTGGTTACATACCTGGCTAGTCATAAAAAGTTTAATATATGTTCACCAATAGCCAAAATATCAGTTCTTAACAATTACAGCATTAGTAAACATGGTTTTGTGTAGGCACTTGCAGCACTTAAGTTAGTTAAGGTTAGTAGAAGTTGATGGTCTTGGTTTAATATTACTCAATATTGTACATTATACATTATGTATGTATGTATATATAAAAAACTAATTTCCAGGGGAGGCTTTGTTTTTCATAGCATTTAACATTTGTCTGTGTCAGACAAGCAATGTATTGCAGCAGAATATTAAACATAATCAACAGATAAATGGGACTGTTGTCTTTTGCTCTGGCCATGCTGCTGCTAATGTTCTGATGTGGTGACTTGTTTGTCCTTGCCAATTTATGCTGTAAATCCCACTGAATACAAGTTGTCAAGGCCTGACACACCCTGAACTGAGCAGCTGCAGTGTGATGAAACCAGAGGGATGGCCTTGAGTGCCTCACAGACATGGTTTATAATCACATTGATTGTTTTTAATTGTTCATTGATAATTCTTAACTATATTACGGCTGAATTTGCATGCTATTTAGATAATTTGCAGTAAACCTTGTAGGCGAGCAATGCAGTAATCTTTTGGTGCACTGTATTGATTTACCTTGGCTCAGGAACAAGAGTCTGAATGAGAGGTGCTCCCTTTACTCTCCATTCAGTCTAAGCAACACAAAATGATGTGCACTGTAACACTGTTATCGCCACAAAGCAGTGCAGTGTTGATTATGCCAACTAATTACGCCAGCAAATACTTGAGGAAGCGCGGAGCAGCAGATGAATAAGATATCAGCCTTGTAGAGAGGCTTGATTTGCTGTATTGTTGAATAATGTAACATTCAGGTGCCTCCCAGTACCTGACATGATAGTGAGCTTCATACAAGATGCTTGGTTAATTTCACATTGTTTCAATTGTTTTTAGGAGCTAAATCATCATATCACAACCTTCAGAGCTTTATGTTCAGTATGAACTGTACTGTATGTTCCTGAGGAAAGCTGGGACACATAATTATCTCTGCACGTCAGTGAATACAGTTATACTGTAGCTGTGTAGCCCCCACACAGTTCCATGGAATATTCACATTACTGCATCACTTCTAATTTAGTTTAGTCAGGTAAGATATGAAATGTTCTTTTTAAATTCTTGAATATGTTGCTGGTAATAGTAAACATGTTCTACCTTTAAATAAAGCAGAACTCATCAGTGATAATCACTGACAAATCCACTATGTCACTGGTGGGACACATAATTGCAACATGTTCTGTTAAAATGAGATCAGTGTCATAAATGTCGTGTGTGACAAATGGATGAACAAAAATATTCAGTTTATATGCCGCAATTCAAAATATCATGAAATACTGAAGAGTGATGTGATGGGATGTAATGTGTGGTGCACCAGTGAGGCATGCAAAACCAACAAGCAAGCCACTGCCTGATGATGATGTACTGTATAGAAAAAAACATGTTCATGTCATTGCAAGGAGGACCCCCCACACAAAAAAGGGGCTTTGCACACTTACTACTTCCTCCCCTTTTTTTTAGAGTCAGCCTCAGTTAGGAGTGGCTCTCCAGAAACAGGGCTTCACAGGACAGAGGTAAAATAATCACCACTGACTCTCCAGAATACCATGCAACCACGCAACCAAGGCTGGATAGCCAACAGGGCCATGTGGGTCACTGCACCCCAACCAAAACAAAGAGGTCATTAAAAAACAAAAAACATGTTGTGTACTGTGTGTGCTGTGTAATGTGGGACATGTGGTGGGTGAAGGTTTGGAGAGACTACTGGTGAGTATCTGAGCCCTAAAATGTCCACTGGCTTGTTCCACATTGTCAAACTGATATCCTTAAAGCTGACACAGATTCTGCAATTTCAACACAGATGTTAAGTAGCAGTAGTAGTAACTCATAGGCCTAATAGGTGGTGCTAGAAGCTTGTTGTAGCAGCCCAGCTTGCTCTGACAACTTGCAAATTGTAGTTAACTTGGTAAATGGTAAATGTACTTGTAACACCTTTCTAGTCTTCACTGAATCGTTGCTTTAACTGATGTTGAGTTCATGGCTTGTGTTGTATTATTTTTTTATATTGCTATGTGTTGTAATATCGTCCGTGTGTCCTGTATCTGTTTTAATTCCACTACTACTTGTTCCAGTTTGTGTTGCTGCTTGTCTTGGCCAGGACTCCCTTGAAAAAGAGGTTTTTAATCTCACTGGGACCTTTCCTGGTTAAATAAATAAAGAAACTGCTTTTACACTACATATCCCGTTCACCCATTCACACACATTCATAGACTGATGGCATCAGGAGCAATTTGGGGTTCAGTATCTTGCCCAAGGACAGTTCTGATTAGTAGACAACCTGCTCTATGTCGTGAGCCACAGACGCCCCTCTTCACTAATAAGACAATAAGTTCACACAGTTTATAAAAAACAGTATGCATTTGTACCATCTTTTTTTCTGAAACAGTTTGCACTCCAACAGAGGGAGTTAGATAACACAGCTAATATCTTCCCTCATTGGAGCTCTCTGTTCTCTCAAAGGTCAGTACTGTCAAGTTCATTTGGAACTGGTCAGTGGCATAAATTCAGAATTTGCCAAGTTGAACTAAACACAAGAATTTCACACGTTTACTAGACTCCAGCTCATCAACTGATGGCAACAAATCAATTGAAATGAACTTATGTGTGACCAAGTCAGGTCAACACAGCAATTCATATAACCAAGAAATGAAAATCTTGTGCTACTACAGTGAATCAGTGGAACACTGTATTATCACTGTACAGTTATCTTTGAGGTAGAGAGTGATCCTTCATCTTCACTTGTCTTCGCTCTGCTGCCTAATGTGAGCAGCTTCCCCAGCTCATGACAAACATTTAGTCTGAACTGCTCAAATTGAACTTGCAGTGACTCAGGCTTCGTGAGTCGGAGGATGAGCAACTTGCAGCGCTACTGTGAGAATGTAATGAATGAGAAAAATGTTTGAGATTCTGTGTGCATAAAGCTGAGGCTCAGACTTCCTCTTTGAAATGAAATAGGCCAAATAATCTGAATTCATATCCAGGTTAGATACAACATTTTAAGTTAATGGCAAATAAATTTCATCCTGCGATGCTGTGATATTTTACACATATTTGAAATTGTGATAATTGAGAGTATGAAGCTGATATTAACACTTTTAAATCCTTGCTTTGTACTTGGACATTTTAAATATATAGTCCAAAGTGTTGGTGCATAGAACCACACCTTCATATTATACGGGCCTCTTTTGTCTCTCTGGAAAATGTCAAGGTGTAATTGATATATTTCTCACAGTGCCCTTTATCTTTGTGCCATGTTTCAGGTTCTATGATCTGGGTTCACGCTGACCTTTACCAGTGCACTCTTTTGGGGGTTCACTGAAAATAGCTCAGTAGTATTTCAACGGGGTGTCTTTCATTTGAGACAATCTTCCCTTCCCTTTCCTACCTACAGCCCCTTTGACGGTGGCTATTTATTTGAGATCCAACTTTTCAGCATGTTGTTTGATCTGAGATTTACTCTGGATGCTTTGTCCACAGAGGTCTGAAAAAAATCCTCCTGCTCCTCAACAGTGATGGAGGTGCTGTGCTGATGCTGCTGTCCTTGGCTGTTCATCTGTGCTAAATGTTGTGTTATCACTCCAATCAAAGCTGAAATTGGATTAAATTAAAGTTACCTGTTTTCAATAATTAATGTACCAACCCTCAGTAAAACTGACACTATTAAAAAGTAAAGGTGAAACATGACAACATTTTGGCTCAGTCCAAAAAGGCCAGAAATGAGGTTCTTTCCAACACTTTTGTTGTGGTAATAATTTGCTCTGACACTGTTCCTGCTTTTCACCTTGATATGTCATTTTAATCAGTCTCTGCCTTTATAACCACATGAGCAAGGACTTGAAACTGAAACTATGTTTATTTTCATCGCTGAGCACTTCCATTGTTCACCAGGTTAATAGAGTTAATACACAGAAAACCAGTGGCCTTCATGAGCCCAACAGTATCACACTTTGCTCACTGATGCAGTTTTCTGTTCTGTAAAGACTCAATTAAACAAGACAATTAACCTCCCACAACCTGTAAGTTAACTAAAAAGGTCTGGATTTTTATTATATATGAACAACAGCTTCACTGAGATTCATTGTACTCTTCTTCTGAGGAATTTCAACAATTTGAGAGATATGTTCAAGTGGTTGAGAGTTCTGACATCTGGCTTGTGGATGTGTTAGCTGTATCTATATCTAAATCTATAGCATTTATCCACTGCTACTACTACTTCAGCTACTTCTACTTACTGTAGAATTACTGAACCATATACCCCTATAACCATACCCTTATAGTAGTCATAGACAATATATATATATATATATATATATATATATATATATATATAAATTGTAAAATCAAAATTACTGCAAGTCATGACATTTAAATGGTCCCTGATTAAAGAGAAAAACCTATAAAAGTCCAGAACGTCATTCTCCCCAATGAATCTTGGCTGTTGCAGAAACCACCTTATACTCTATGTCCACCTGTAACAGCAGTGATGTGTACAGAACTATAATTATAGACTACACAAGAACAAGCCAACCTAATTTACACTGGTTTAGACTTCCAAAGAACACTCTTAAATAAACAGGAAAATGTTGACACAAATAAAAACCACGCTGTATGTTTGGGGATAAATATAACATGAACATTGTCTGTGGCAGTCAAACACTCACATCACACACTCACACTCACATCAAATTTTGTGAACTCAGCATAAAATGTGGCTTCAATATGTGAACGCAAACTATATGAAGATTATGTATTTTCTAAATAGTTTGGCATTTAGACAAAATATGCTTAATATTAGGTTCTGGTTATAGATTATTTACATACATCTATTATTACTCATTAATTACTCATGTGTAGTTCAGTTGAATGTTACATCGTCTGTCTACCTTCTCTCTATGGTGGAGCACAGCATGTATTACAGGTGATATCTTGTACCTGACCCAGAGAACTCATCCCTCTGTTCATACCTTCTCCCACTCCTTGCCTCTTCAGATGCATGTGCCACTAGAGTGATGCAGAATACTCACTTGCTCCTTGTCCTCTCCACTTCCTCTCCGTCCTTATCTCGTGTTCATCCACGCAGACTTTAGCTGTCCTGAATGAATTCTCTTCTGCAGCATTTCTTCTGCACTGGTGACCTTTAGCTCAGGTCATCAGAAATTCCTTATTCAGGCAGCTGATGTGGAGTTTCAGCTCACTCTTCTGTTTGTGGATTGTTGCTGATATCCCAGTAAGTCTATAATATCACTCAATAAGCATATTCTCAACAGACCAGTCAGTAGTATGGTGATGTTAGATGTGCTTACACTCAAAAAAATAATTTGACCACTTATGCATTTCAATTACATAGAAAATTTCCATCCATTTGAATTACATATTTTTAATATAAATTAACTAACTTAATATGATGCAAGTAATAAGATTTATGTAATAGTAGTAATAAAGTCAAAATGGCTGCATTCATTTTCTCTGCTGGGTTTGGACAAACAAATTGTCTTTATTAATATTGAATGCATAAACCTGGTTACTACTACACTACTGTGTAGTGGAAGCACATTGAGTTTATTAGTACTATTACATAAATCTTATTACTTCTTTCACATTAAGTTTATTAGTTGATTTATATTAAAACCATGTAATTCAAAAGGATGGAAATTTAACATGCTGAAGGAGAACATGTTCTGGTCTTAGACAAATATTCATGTATATTTTATATATTTAAAATACATGATGGACTTTGTTTTTTTTAATGAATAAATAAAGAACAGTATAATTAAGAACTAAACAAATGACATATTTTGATTATTTTCTTTTGTCAGTGGAGATCTGGGCACGATACATTTCAAAACTATGATAAACTAGATGGGCACTCAGAGAGAAAGAAACAATAGTCTAGTATTTTATGATATGCATTTATGATATGGCCACTCCTCTGACCACTGACAATTTTAATGAAATGGGTTCTTCCTTAGCCCATGCTACACTATTCCACCTAGTTCAATGTAAATCCTGCTGGCACGGAAAATATAACCTGTTAGGCAGAGGTAACAATGAATATATATATATATATTACATTATTTAAGTGGTCTGCATTGTTGTATATGGTACTCTACATGGTATATTTTGAGAGCAAAATATTTATATTTCTAGACTAAGCAAAGCTTCAGGAAATGAGACATTGTTTTACGACTGTATGGGGTTCAGGTTAGAGGGCTGGACTGGTGGAACAGCAGAGCCAGCAGTAGATTTAGGGTTAGGCTTTACATTTAGGCCCTGGGTCACTCAGAGCTTCCACCCTTAGACTGTCCTCAGATTTATGTCCCTGAAAAGGATTTAGTGTGTAAATGGTAAATGGACTGTACTTATATAGCGTCTTTCTAGTTTCCGACCACTCAAAGTGCTTTACACTACATATCTCATTCACCCATTCACACACTGATGGCACAGCCTTCAGGAGCAATTTGGGGTTCAGTATCTTGCCCAAGGACACTTGGACCCAAGACTGGAGAAGCTGAGGATCGAATGATCATCTGATTAGTGGACGACCCGCTCTACCTCCGAGCCACAGCCGGAGGATTCATTCACATGAAGCACAATCAACATTTGATATGATAAGGAGCTCGAGAGCAGCTACCAAATGGACCTCAAAGAGAGAGGCTCACAATACTAAAAATCCACTGTTCATCAATTGATTGGTTGACCTCCTTTCTTTATTTTCATACAACATAACATACTGACTAGTCGTGGTCACTGGCTTTATATTCAATGGTAACTTTGCCTGTTTCACAGCACAAGAAGAAGAACTTTCAAATATATTTTGCTAGTGTCAGCTGCTTGTTATGCATCAGACCCAAACTTCCTGACCATATTCTTACACTTAATACACAGAAGTTTCAAGCCCAATCTATATTTTGTAGTTAGGAGTATTGTAGTTAGTTTGTTTATTGATTTCCCAGCAGCAAAAATGGATATTGGCTCAGTGAAATTACATTCAGTGAGGAATACTGACAGATTCTTGTTCTGAGGCATGTGCAACTGTTGTCATTTCCACAAGGAGTCATTGTGTAGTTGAATTTGTAATCCCTTTTGAAATGCAAAAATATGCTTTATATATGATATGGTTGAATGCATCCAATTACGGCCTTTAATTTTTAAATGATTTGCTCTCGGAACGTATTCCAGGCAAGTGTTCCTCACTGAAATTCTTGTTCTTTCTAATCTTGCAGAGTATAGAATGAAGGGAACTACACAGAAGCAAAATGTGCTTTCATAACTTAAGTGAAAATCACCCAACCTCACACAAATGTTAGGCTGATGGCCTTGCAGTAGTGTGTCATTAGCATTCATTATAGTCCTATAAGCCAGAGTAATTACAGGCCCAAGTGCAGGGAGGAATAGCAGTTTACACTGCTAGTAATTTGATTTGCATCTACGCTAATAACTTCTTTTGTGTGTGTTTATGTGCCGTGTCAGAACACAAGTGCCATTTGGCTGCAGGCTGTATGAGGCAAAAAAAAGCCTTTTAAATTCTAAGATTGAGTTGCCTTTGCTTTCAGCACTTGAAGCTCTCAATCTGCTAAAGCGTTCAGATTAGTGTGATCACAGAACAAGTGATACTGCATTTTTCTGAAAGTCATTTTTTTGATGGGTTTTGAAGGAAATGTGGGGCAGTGAAGGAGCAGGGAAGCAGATGGACAGCTGAATGTGTGTTTTTCTGTGCAGCCTTCAAAATGTGCCTCTATTCTAATCCAATAATAAGGTGAAATGGTATCTCAGTTTCACATTTACACATGGTTTATGACCTGTTTGGATCAATATCATGGGTTATCTAACCATCTCCATATAAAAACATAACCCTGCACATGTATTTTTTCACAAAGGATATTTCTTTGTATTATACCTGAATCCTTCATGAAGCAGTTAAAGGCCTTTAAAGCAAACGCCAATGTTGTCACAAGTTGCAGTGCTTGTATCCTGTTCTCCAAGTGCACCAGCAGGCCCTGGGGGAACTAATACCTGTGGTGTCTGGGCAGTGTCTTGAAAAGACCCAGGCTCCCTCTTCTGATGACTGAGTGAGAATAGAGAAGCATTCCCCAAAGCTGATGAGGTCACAGGGTTAAGACTATGCTTTTGTTGTGGGACAATGACATCCTATTTACCTGGCGGGGTCCTGCTTTCTTCTCCATGCAACTGTGACCTCAGTGTGAAAACCAGACCTTTGTCTCCTTGACAAATAGAGGCTCAACGTTCAGATTTGCTTGGTTACACCTCAGTGGGCCCTAGTTGTGAGGCCTGCGGGCTCCTTATGTGGTCACGATTTTAGTCTCTGCTGGAAACCTACCTCGCTTTTTCATCAGGTTTGCAGGTTCTAGCAGTATATCCTAAAACCATATATTATCATTATTATTATCTTAAAGACTGTTTTCATGGTAGTGGAGAGCCAAATACTACTGTACATATATAGTAAGTGTGTGACCCAATTCTTAAGTCTGAGGAAATATTTATGAAATGAAATCAGTCGAGTATGTTTAATATTAAAGGTGTTGTTCATACTGGTGTACTCAGATAATGATCACCAGAATCTGCAGTTTCTCTTAGCTCTATGGAGCTATGCATCATTTTTCAACCCACTGTTAAGCCAGAAATAAAATTTCTGGGAAAAAGAAGCATTCCCCAGGCTATTATTTTTTTTTTTTGCACCTTGAACTTGATGTTGTATTAGCCTGGTATCCTCACATCGTCCAACTCGTCCGGAACCTCTGGGCTGGGAAATGAAGCCAGTGAGGAAGTGCTAAAAACTATAATTGCAGAAGTGAGTCAGTCTCCATAAGTCCCCATGTTAAAATGTCCAACTTCACAGCAGAAATAAACATGTTTACAGCCTGGTACAAAAAACAGTTTTGGTCTCTATAGCTAATTTCCCCGTTCATGACAACTGTACTGAGGGGGAATTTATATACAACTCACCTGTTCAGATTGTATTAAGGCTTACAGTTATGCAGAATTAAGAGCATAGCCACTTTGACTGAGAGGTAGGTGCTCTTACAGATGGCTTATTAGAGCACCCAGGTGTCATTCGGCTCGCCTCAGGTCCACTGATGATCCACATCTTTGCTGATAATTAGATTAGCTGCAAGGTGAAAGAAGCAGTACAGCCAACATGGCGGTATCCAGAGCCACATATTTTCAGCTTCAAAACAGCGCTTGGGAAACCTATGGGTGACGTCATTCATGCTCTGTCCATTCTTTGTACTGTCATTGGTCTGGACGCAATTTTACTAAATAATTGGCTGTGATTGGCCCGACCAGATCCAGGACAGGTAGAAATTTATCTGAATGGGACACATCTGCCAGAACAGATACAATATGAAGTCACAGATTTGTCTGGTTCCCTGCTAGGTTTGTATTGATTTACCCAAACTAACGTGACCTGGAGTGACTAGCTAACTCCCGTCATATGAAACCATACTGACCGTTATATCATGGGTTGTAGCTAACAATGGTGTTTTATAGGTTAAAGCTACAGTTGCTTAAATTGCTGTTCCACTGGTATTTTAAGATCATCATTACACTTCTTCATTGGGTTTATATTTTTGAAAGCTCCTTGAACTAACAACCTGAAATGACTAGCTAACTCTATTATATAATCATAGTGATTGTTACCATGTGTTTGCTTGCTCATAGTAGCTAGCAGAGCAATAGTTGCTGGTGTGTGTGTGGTTATCAACTGTCAGAAAACTGCTGGCTGTCACAATATCACATTTTTTATTACATGATTATTGTGGCCAAAAGAATTAACACTGATGAGACAAATGGATATAGAAGACTTTTGAAAAATGCTGTACATCAAATTCATAATTTATTATGTGTTTTGTTATGTTTTTGTTTGTAAATAAATCACACTAATATGAGTGTTGGGAGGTGGAGAGAGTCTGTAATCATCAAGAACAGTTACAGAGCATGAACCATGAAGAAAGGACCAAAAACGGAAATGATTTACAAAGCTATGGATTATTTGCATACATATGATGTGTATTTTTAGCATGATATTAATATTGAATTTTTTAAATATCATAGTTATCGTCAATACCGGTATATCGTGACACCCATAGCTGGGATCACCATTTCTCCCTTGTCTTCCTCCTTCAAATATGGTATGACAGTGGGGTTTTACAGAGAAGTATGTTACGTCACAGAAGCTAAAGTTGCTCTAAGTGCTTAGTCTAGAGGAAAGACCCCATAGGTTCTTTCAGGGTGCCCTTCCACGAGCCTAGCTGGTTCACTGACACTTTCAGACTTTCATTATTGCAGCTACTTCTTCATTGTGTTTCTTTTGGCAGCACCTCAAATTAAGACAGGCTTCATCATTATTTGCTATCCCAAATAAGTTCTTCCATAAAGTGTTCAGTTAATCTTCTGATTAAAATCTGAGAAATATATTTGAGTAATACTGACTTGTTTACCAGCTGTTAGTGATGGAATCTCATGGCACTGTTCCAAGTGCTTTTCATTAAGAGGAAGCCAGGGCTGTTAGGTGCCAGGGCAATTGCCAGTAAGCCAGTGAAGAGTCTTAACTTGTTAAATGGGGCGATGCCGTGACCATCAATTCAGCCACCCACTTCGCCTTTATGCTCTGCTAATGTATCAGCACTGTCAGTGATAGGATAAAAGTTAATGCAGAGGGGGGAGACAGCCATTTCTTGTCGAGGTAAAGCTGTATATTCTCAGTTAAGGCTTTGACAACTTTTGAAGAATAGAACAAAGTTGAACACCTTCTGCTTTCTGTTGTTTCCTGGTCTTTTAGTCTAGATTTTGGCTGGACATCTTAATGTAGCTTGAGAAGCAAGTTTAAACCAAGAGCTGGTTTCTAACCCTGTATGGTCATCTGAGGACATCAGTTATGAAAGCCACCTGATAGCTAGCCCCTGGAGCCCTTCTTCTTCCGTTTACCCACTCTCCTAATCCGCTGCTAATGGTTAGCAATGGAGGCCCAGAGGAAGATTCAACCGTTGGTGTGTGGAAATCCCTACTGGAGTGGGAGTGTCGCGCTTGAGGAAGTACTCAGCGAAGCGCGCCAGAGACAGCAACGGGACCCTCATGCCATGTGCACCAAAACGCTCAAGGTGACCCGGCAACACAAATTTACCAACCACACACTCACATACACACTCACGCAAAGGAAACACAGGATCACAAAAGCACACACTTTGATTGTGATCACCTGCAAAGCTGTGCTCTAAAGAAGGGATCTTTTCTGAAAATATTCCAAATCTGTTGAAGGTGAATTTAATTTGTTACGCCCTCTCAGTTGCTGTGGTAGTTTTGAGTTCTCATGTATCCTGAAATGATGATATCTGAGACAGGAATCAACTTTAAGTGAGACTTGACAATGAGGCAAAAACCCAGGCGCCAACAGAAACAAAAGGCCTGAAAGAAGTGTTCAGTATCAAACCTACTGCAAACTGCTACAGGCATTTAGGGCAATTGTAGAGAAGTGGTGGCAGAGACGTGATATAGCGTGATAGTACATAAACTGCTAATTAAATGTTTCAGGGTTGCAGCCATGTAATTTTCTTCATCAGCTGATAAGGGACTTAAAGGTTTGTTCTCACCGTCTTCCTTGCAGTGCTTTGGCCTCAGCTTTGTTAGCCTTTGATGGATGGTTTCGTGTCATTATTTCACAAGGTAACTTTTCATGCAGAATTATTGTCTCACCCAAACACAGTGTGTGTAAGCAACCTGGCAGAACCTCATTGTTTTAGCCTCGGGGCTCAAGGTCACACTTAAATGCCATTTGTTAGTGTCTGCCTAAGTGTTGGAGGTCTGACCTTTGACCCCGCTTATGTCTGAGTAGGATGCTGGTGTCAGTGGTGAACAATGGCAGGGTGACAGGACAGACTGATACGGTGTCGTTGAGGATGTTGCCACAGGCTAACGTTTGGCTGTCAACGAGGTAAAACCAGAAACCTGAAGCTGTCTTTCAAGTCAGCCGTTGCTTCCCATATTCATTTTTTTTTTACTGTTAAGAATGGAAATTTGGACACGTTCCAGTTTTAAATGTGTGCATGCTGTATAAAAGCATGGGCTAGCTGATTTGCATGGCATAAACTTATACGAGCTGTATTTAGACGTGTGTGTTCACAGAAATACACAATTTAGGATATTATTCTTCACCAGCAAAGTATGCTTCACACTGTCCTCCTTAGACGAAAATCAATGTCAGAATGCGCAGGGGGGTGGGGGGGTGCTAATCTCAATGAAGAGAAGGGTAAAAAGAAGATTGATATTAATATCAAATCAGGGCATGTGTGGGAGAGGCAGCGTAGCGCGAAATGCTCAATCTAAACCACAGGGACGTCCGACGAGGAAGCACTAAATGTGGACTGACCTCCTTAACCCATCCACCAGGATCCTTCTTGCTGTAATAAATAATAGAGGATTGGCTGGGTCAACCACTGGGTGCCCTCTCCTCCCACGCGAAGGGTCCGTTTGCTGATCACCGCTGAAGACACAATGCACAATGTGTCCCAGAAGCCTCAATCAATTATTGATGCTTGATGAGAGAGGAGCCAAGACAATCTCTTAACTTCTAACTTCTTGGTGATATGAAAGTGAGATTGAATGGTCCTAGAGTACACGGCACACCCTCCAGGTTAATTGTGGTTAAGCATCATTTGTGTGCACACAGCATGATTGCTGCCCAGCACAGCTGAGATGAGGCTGACCCCAAAATGGACACTTTGAAATTGGTTCTGAGCACAGATTTTTGTCTGGAGTCCTATTAAAATTGTGAATTTATTTGAGCTCAAGATGGCAAGTGTGCACGCTCCCTTTTTCCTCGTTCTTTCCACCCACCGTGTTCACTACTTCATCCCAGAAACCAGTCGCTGCCTGATACAAATGCTGAACAAACACGTACAGATCAAAAACAGCTCCTGTGCAGTCTCACATTTCAGCCTAAATGCATGTAGTGTCCTAAACAGAGATTATCTGGGCAGCTGATCTTGATTGTCTTCCCCTTTTCGCTCCCAGGTGGCGGAGCGAGGTCCACATGTTTGCACAGGCACAGCGGCAGTCCCTTGGGGGCAATGCTACTGCAGCTAAACTCTCTGATGCCTCTGATTGCACATCACTCTGTGTGTGTGTGTGTGTGTGTGTGTGTGTGTGTGTGTGTGGACACATAAACACACTGACGGTGCAGTTGATAGACTATATCCCGCACTATTATGCCACAAAAAGATTGAGATAGCACCTGGTTTGAATGATGCTAATCTTCTTCATGGAAACACAGTTTTTCCTGAAACTTACGAGATAATCAAATACAAGACTTCTTAATCTGGCTGTTAGATATAGAAGATATAATATTATGATAAAGTAATGAACAATAAAATTGCATTGGTGGCTTTGTGCTGTGAAAGCTGACTGATTTGCCATCACTTGGATCCATGACAGTTGTTTATTGATGCCTCGGGGCCAGACGACAAAATGATGAATAGAGAGGAAGTAATCAGGTGCACTCTTGAGATGCACCACAGATATGCTCTCTCCACAGGGTCTGCTACAGTGCCATATAACAATTAGAGTGTCGGATGATTTTATTAATAGTATTATTCCCATTAAAATGTTTCCTGTCAAGGGAAGAAAAATCATATTGACCTGAATTTGCCTGCTTTCTTCCTGTAATCAAATCTGAAATCAAGAAATGTAACATGGACTAACTGAAACAATGCAAAAAAGAACAGTTTAATTCCACTTAGCAAATCGCTATTTGTGCTATTTGCTATTTCCCCATCTTTTATCTCGAGGTCTCAAGCAGTCGTGGTTTATGTGGGGATATTGGTGCCCAAGGTTAAAGACTTTACGCCTGTGTTCAGCAGTCAGTTTGCTCAGCTTTACACAATTAAAGAGAATTAAAGTCTGTTTTTTCCCCAAACATAATTACAGGGTATGAAATGAGTCATGGCAGAGTGTTAGAGACTCAACAATGGTGGAGGAAAAACTTGTTCATCCGATTGTGACTGCCAGAACATTGCCCCATGGAGGCAGGAGGGAAACAAACACACACACATACAGAAATACAAAAAAAATCCAAATTCATACCCTCATTCTTTTATTCTTTTATTTGAATACAGATGTATTCACCTCTGTGTCAGTCACTCTTTTAAAAATGCTCGTCTTGACTTCTTTTTTTTGTTACAGTAAATCTGTATTTAACGTTTAGGGGGGTGCTGAATGCCAAAGATTTCGTTTTTTATTGTGACAAAGTGGCAGACTAAACCCCCCTCCTCCCACACACACACAAACACATATACACCCCCCCTTCCTTGAACTCCTTCTTTTCTCGGGTAAATAGAAACACAAGGACACAGAGTGTGAGGGAGGTGTGAGGGGTGAAGGGAGGCAGCGAGAGCTTGCTCACCCTGTGGGAGGATTTGCCCGTGAAAATATTTTGCAATCAGGAATGAATCAAATAGATAATAAGTGTTTAAGAATCTGTGAACCCTATGGAGCGTGTTCCCTTCCCTTTTATCTGAAGCAACTATCGGTTGTCTTGTCTTTATCAGCTTACAGTATGGGATGCCACACAGCAGCAGCAGCAGCAGTAAGAGCACATGTAGAGGGGAAAATGCTTGGCTGCAGTGCCCTCTTGTGGCGCCTTGTGGCATTTGTGTTGTTTTGAAACTTTCCAGAAGTCCTCAAAGGAAGAGGAGCTCAGTGACACCTGGAGTTGAGTTCAACCAGAAAATCTAAAAATGTCATACCTCTACTTATGCGCTGGGTTAAGACACATAAAGAAAGAGACCAAAGAGCACATCTTTGGTCATCTCTTCTGGAATATATTTACATAGATGCTGACATGAGAAGAAGCAGCAGAACTACCAAAGGACGAGTGTTGTGGTCAAGTTTAAAACTGTTTGTTTCAAACTGATGTCTCTCTGTGGAAGCCAAATCCTAGTTTGGATTCTTTTGTCCACCGTCTGCCCAAATGAGCCTCTCCCCCTGCCATGAGGATGAGAAGACAGGAGATAGGATTATGCGATGACTTGTGTTCGGCGATGATGAACAAGCCCTCGTTAGCGAGCACTTTAATGTGCGGACAGATAGCGCGCTCATTAGCTCTAGTAATGACCACTTCACAGTGTATTGCTGCTCTAATTGCATGTTTTGTTCTCTCTGAGGCAGAGTGGAAGACATCTCTCTCGTTCCCTTCCAAGAACTGGCCACTATCACTCTCTAACTTACTGTCTTTTCTCTTCCTCTGCCTCAGCCATCTATCACAGTTTGGGGGGAAGCAGCATATTTGTGGTCACTGTTGTGTCTGAATGAGGCATGGCAGATTAGAAGCTCAGAAAATCATGTCGACTAAATGGAACAGATGAGACTGGATGAAAACCTCGGTATTGTCCCTGTAGCTAGGGCAACAGAGGTTCTAACTCAGTTGTACTTCTGGCGATTGATTCAGTTATGCGGCAGTAATAATTTTTGAAGATATTGGACGATACCACGGCGTACTAGAAATATGAAAAACTTAAGATCTCACCTTTTGATGCTGAAAAAAATGACTAGCTTCCAGCATCAAAAGCCTTAATCACATCATATTTTCTGAACATAAAAGGCTCTCTCCTTCCCTCATTTTATTTCCTGTGCTGTAGTGATATGTCATGTCAATCGTTATATTATGCACAAGTGCTGTCTTTTTATTGTGAATTCCAGATCGGGTGGGACATTTGATATGGTGGCTCTGAGGATTCTGATGCCCTTCTATTTTATTTGATTTCGTTACCAGTGGGACATTTTTGCCTCCATATTCTTTCATGTCCCTCCCTTTTCTGAAAGTAAGTTGTTTATTCTCCATGATGACTATCTTCGGCTGAAAAAATATCTTCTGAAAAGACTTCTGAGCAAATCTGTCCAAGCTTGGTCCCTTTCTAAATCTAAAGCTTGGGTAGAAGCCTACAATGGCTTAGAGTCCTTGGAGGAGGCAGCTTTCTTTTACTCTCTTTCTCCATTCCCAGTCATCTTTGTGATACTTGTGAACACACAGCTTTATGACAAGGAGCTAACTTAAATCAATTTAAAACAGCTTTTGAAATGCCTTTCGATATGCCATTGTATTTACTTGAAAAAGAATGAAAAGAAAATCTGAATTGTAACATCTGTCATATTGGATGCCCCCCTCCCGTGCAGCTTTCGTCACACACACAATGAGGTATTGATCGATTCAAGTCCATTTAGGATTTGAAATAAATATAAAAAAATGTATAATCTATCCGGGCTAGAAAGCACAGAAAGCAGGGAGAAAGAATTGGAGGGCCTGCAGGCAAACAAACGCATTAAAGACATCCAGAGCACAGAGGCAGCCAAGCTATGCTAAGCCAGCAGGATGATTCATTTAAGCACATCTCTCGTCTCTGTAAGCGCCACAGTCATTGTTGCTCAGTTGTGTACACTGCAGTGAACAGCAGCTTTAAGTGGAAGAGAACTGCGGTGGTCATTCTTTGGAACAACAGTAAAAACTATCAAAGTTTGCTGAATAAAGAGCTGCTCGCTCACTTCATCTGGTTACTGTATTTCAGACATAGGCTTGAGTGCTTTTGCTCCCTGAGAGGATCAAGTGCCACTTGAAATCATAGGAGGTACTGACCATGAAAAAGACCCGAGACTCATGTTCCATATTATATCTCGTGGACCATCAGCCTGGTGCACAATGCAACTCGAGACCCTTCAAGTGACATCTTAGTACGAACAGAGGGGGAGAATTGCGCCGAAATACCTCTTTGCAGAAGCCAACCTGAGCTACAAGCAAATCCTTTTAATCCAGTACAGTATACTTAAGGACTGACCATTGGTAAACCCTAGAGAAGAGAGAAGTATTAATAAGCTGTCACAAGGCTTACTCATTCTGTGATTTCCACAGACACTTAACTGCCATGGTGAGAGGCAGGGGAGGGCTCGGGGATGAGTGCTCACCCCTGATCTTTACCCCTCTTAAAGCAGTAGGGAAAATGGAGGCAGGCAGGGGATTATGGAGTGCAGTAATTGTGGAGAGGTGTTGGAGTCAGGATGCAGCGTTTCTGCTGGATTAAGACAAGACAAGACAGGCTAATCTTGGATTGGGAGAGAAGACACAAGGGTCGGAGTTGTTCTGGAGCCCTGAGGCCGTTTGGAAAGCTTAAGTTGCAAAAAAAAAAAAGGAGGGGGGGCTGCTTATCCATACGTCTCTTGTGCTGCAAGACGGCCCTCTTCAAAATCATCTTTTAGCACATGAAATGCTTCCATATGTTGTCATTCAGTATGATAGAAGCACCGAAGTCTAATTTCCTTGCTTCTAATGTTGCTAATGCAAAGGAAAAGGATGAGATTTTAGAGAATGGTCACTTTCTTTTTCTGCATTTTATGCTACTGCTGACATTCAGCAGCCCTTGATGGTTATTAGGAGTAATAATAATGATGGGAAACGCTTGCAAATTGCATTTTTTTCCCACTTTATTTCCCCCCTTTGCCTTCCTCTGGATGCCTTTGTGCTGGCACAGTCCCCAGTGCTTCCTCACTCCAGTTTGTTGTTGTGCTTCCATTGTCTCCCTGAGGGGAGGTGACCCCGTGTCTGTTGGTTGTATCAGCAGCCCTGCATTGTACTCAAGGGGGGATTTAGACTCTCAAAGCATCTTCCCGCTGCAGCTTTCCCAGCAAACACCCAAAGTGGTATCTTGCCTTTTCTCTCGCTCAGACATTAATCTTGCTCTACCCTTCTACATCAAAAATGCTTGTATTGTCAGGGAGCGCTAATGTTTGCCTCCTATTCACTATATATACACATATATGTATTTTTGTGTCTGAGGGAATCAGTCGAATGCATTGTTCCCAAATCATTGTAATATCTATTTAGAGTGGCAACAGCACTGGCTGCCGATGCTCAGTATTCATGGAGCATAAACCAGCCTTAAGACTTAGAAAAGCTGAAAGGGCTTATCCCTATATTCTTAAACTCCCCTCTTTTATGTTGGTCTTAAGCATTAAGGATAGGATTGTGAATAGCAATTGTTCAACTGCTGCACTGAGAGTGAGTGTGTATACGTGGGTGGGGGTGTTTTATTCCCTGGCAAAATCCTTTCCTTTTCTCCCTTTTTTTCAACTGTAAATATTAACTGTGTTCTTAACTCTTAACGGTGTATGGGACAGAGTAATGTGCTTTTAAGGATATATTATGTGAAAGATTTTCCACTGCATACACTGCTGCTTGAAATAAGAAAAAGCTATTTTATGGAGCCTGAAAACAAATTTGCTACGGCAGAAGAGAAAGAAGAAAAAAAAAATAGAACTTTGCAGTATCAAGTCGTCAGCAAACAATGAAAGAGAGATCTCAAGGGGGCTGGGCGAATCTTTAAAAGAATGATTGCATCCTGCTTTCCTTTCTTTTTCTTTTTTGTTCCATCGCTATGTTTCAAATCCGCGCTTGGTCTTTCTTCAGAAAGTGTGTAGTGCTAATGCATTTCAAAAGCCCTTTTTCAAAGCACAATAGAATATCGCCATAGAAGTTTAGTGGTTCCGCTAAAGAAAGTGGCTCAGTCATTGCGAGCTGTACTCCATTGTGCCAGAGCCTAAGACATATTCGCTCAACAGTCGCCATCATTTTTCAGTTTTCATAGCTGCGGCTGGAGTTAAAAGGTTGTCGAAAAAGCTTACATATTTCTGTGTTGCCTTATAACCTGTTCTAATAATTACCGTTGTGAATCTAATTGTGTGCGGCATTACTGTGCAGCAGAATGAGATACAGAAGAAGCACAGATTTCAAGTTATGTTCTGCAGGCAGTGTCCTGTGGGCTGAGGTGTTTTTTTACAGACTTATAACTTGATTTAGTCTATCTTAGCACAGCATGTATAAACATATATTTCACTGAGGTGTAAGAGAAGGATTGAGGAAACCATTACTTGTACTGTTAAGTGCAGTCAACTGTGTATAATCAAAATGGAGAGCGGCACTTGGGGGATTGTGACAGCTGCAGCCTCTCCTGTTGATATCAAATAAGACCTCCTGAAACCTTAAGGATGAGTTAGCATGAAACAAATTGCTCCTAATTGTCAGGAGGATAAATTGTGACTGTGAGCGTTTGTAATTCTGTCAGCTACCATTCACCCCCTCATCTCCATTCATCTGAGCCCAAGCGCTTTAATTGAGAGGGTCTGGACTGGCTGAGTGAATTGGTAATAGAAATAGGGACCCAGTGTGGATATTTTAATCAGCATTGACTTCTGTACCAGGGCAGAAATGAGCCAGCACACCATGGAGCGGCGGGCCATCCATCTCCAGAGCCTCAGGTGGATATGGAGGAGTGGCTTCTCCATTGGATGTGACAGTCACTCAGGGGCGCTAATGGTTTAGCACTACACACTACTGATGGTTATTGGGATTTATGCTCCCCATCAAAAACAATAAAGTTTCCTCTGATCCACTGCAGGCAACACTCAGGGAGATACTCACCATGAGACAAGAGGTTATTGTTACTGTGAATGCTACCCAGGGGTGTAAAATGACCACATTTACTCGAGTATTGTACTTAAACACACTCCACACACTTTGGAGGTGAGTATTTCCATTTCTGTCTGTATTATACCTGGACCCTTCTACATTTTAGCCACACTTATAGTTACTTTTTATTTTGGACCAAGATTTTACACACAAAACATGTGGGCAGCTCATATAAAATATAAAATATGTTAGCTTATCTTAGCTTAGCATAAAGAGTGGAAAACTGAATGGATGTGCTGGCCTGGCTTTTTCCAAAGCTCTGTCAGCACCTCGAAAGTTCACAAATGAAAACGTTGTATCTCGTTTGTTTAATTCATACAGGAACTAAAGTGTAAAAATGACAAGGTTAAGGTGACAAAAAGATTCCAGGAAGATTTGTTCCAAGCTAAGAAATGGGTATAAGACACAATGTTTCATTTTTACACTCAAGTTATTGTTTTTATTCAACAAACAAGACATAATGTGTTTATTAATCAATATTTTCACCTTCATACAGGGACAGACTATCTGTTTCATACTCAGTCTTTGGCTAACATCTCCTGGCCGTAGCTTCATATTTAATGGACAGACATGAGTGTGGTATGATCCTTCTCATTTATGTTTTTACAAGAATATTTCCAAAAAAGTACAAAGTCACAGGACATTGCCAATATCAAACTATTGTTTTAAGTATGCTTTTGAGAGCAGAACTTGTATTAAATTGGTTTTCTACTTTTCATAGAATCTGAGTACGTCTTCCATCATTGCTGTTAGCTCAGTTTAGGTTTAGTGATGCTGACAACAATATTATTACACATGACAGCTGA
Organism: Protonibea diacanthus; assembly: GCA_028641955.1. NCBI lineage: Eukaryota > Metazoa > Chordata > Actinopteri > Sciaenidae > Protonibea > Protonibea diacanthus. The sequence continues at coordinate 27,270,306 of CM053979.1, read as the reverse complement.
AGCTTTTGTCTGTATAAAAACACATACTGGAGCAGTCCATAAATAGGCCGACAGGACTATTTATAAAATTGGACAACAGGGAACAGATCAGAATGGATGTCTATTTATTTAGCTCCGGGATATTTGGCGTGGCCTGCACATGCTAACTTCTACATATTCTAATTTGTCCTTGTCATGTTTATCATTAATCTTTGGCCCTGGTTTGCTTGAGACATGGTGATTTGTTGAGATGTCCCCTGGGAGAACTAAAAACATTCTCCAATATGATAATGGCATTATGCACGCCTCAGTGAAAATGTGTCATATAAATTATACATTATCAGTGACTACATGCATCATATGTTGATATGACAGTCCTCATTCTACGGCAAAACACTTGGATGTGTCACTTTTAATGCATTTTCACACTCCCAGGGCTCCAGTTAGGTCACCTATCAAAGCTAGAGTGTGGTCTTTGATTATAAATCATATAAACAGTTCATATTTATTCAGTGAAGAATACATAGAGTGACTGTATGGGCAAATCACAAAAAACATGAAATAATACACTTCAAGAACGTCATAGTTGGTTTTTATCAACCGGCATACAGAATTTCTTTTGCGTTACAAGTGATACACAATCATAATTTTACTATTATGTGGTGGACATATTGACAACACTGATGCATTAAGTTTTGGAAGTTGTTGGTAACACAAATATGATCCTGTTTGGGGTGATATTAGCTCCCTTTTCATTAATCATTCATTTGACAGATGCATAAACTGTTTGAGGCTGTTGCTTGGCAAAACTCATCAATCAAATGCAGTACAGCACACTTGATATTATTGGGCATTATTCACCATTGTCCCTCAGTGACTACACTTTTTGAATGTAGTAGGCTCATATATCAATAACAGGCATTGTTAACTATTGATTATTTTAAGCAGGCGGAATTACAAGATTAAGAGTGAGTGATTAATCATGAGTTTTTCTACTTGGTGTTGTTTCATCAGCCTGATGCAGATTCTTTCATGTTGTTATCAACGCTACTTTTTCTGCATTTAAAAAAGCCAAGAGGCTGACGACGAGGTGAATCAGTGGACTTGTAGGCCTTATTTCGCTGTAGTCAGGAAGAAAAGGAAAGTAGAGACATGCTGCTGGCAGAGATGAATTAGAGCTGTGGAAAAGCACTCTGATACTAGCAGGTGACATTTTTCGCCCTGCCTCTCTCTTCCCTCTCTCTTCCATTTTCTCTCCACCAAAAAAGGGAACAGAGGGTAAAAAGGGTTGCTTTGTGCAAAATGGGACAAAGTATAAAACATATTCAAAGAAAGTATGAAATTCCCCAACTTCAGAAAGCCATTTAGATCATCCATCCGAGTGACGTAAGGGAAAATAATATACTTGACCCTTTTGTCTGTGCACTTTGAGAAGTTTGTTATAATGGCAAGCCCTGTAATAATTCACTGTACCTCATGTATATTAAGTAGAAATTCACTGGCTTTTATGATAAATTGCCAGGGTAACGCCAGGACACCTCTTTTGCATTTCAATGCGAGAAAGTGTCAGATTCTTATTTCATTACCAGGCGACACATTAGCTGATGGATTTTAATTTCCTTTTTTTTTCTTCCCCCTTCTGCAAGCAAGAATCCACAGAGACCAAGTGGAAACAGAAAGGCTTTGAATATGAGGATAGGTGAAAAATGAAATAAATAAATACAAATCAGTGTCAAGAACCTTTATTGGAATTTTGAGGCCATCACTTTAAAAAAAAAAAAAAAAAAAAAAAAAAAGCTAGCCAGTTTATATTCCTTTGCATATCTTAGCGGATTGCCTGTCCACAGCTTGAAACGATGTATCCCCAATATCACCGGTGGTGCTCTCTTGCTGAGTGGACAGAAAATCAAGGTTTAATTCATATCGTGATAAAAATCTGGATGTGGTTGAATCTAAGACATGCTGAGCAGGGGCAATGTGGAGCAGACGTGAGAGCGTAGCCTTTTCAGAGCGTCCCACAGCAGGGTGCTGAGCTGCTCCTCAGCCCTCTCTGCCTTCACTATGAAGCTAAAAACTCTGCTGAGGGATTCTTTCTGCTCGGCTACAGGGAGACGAGCACAAAACACAGGTGCCAAAAGCAATTATCAAATTACCTAAGCCTTTCTTGCTCCTGTTTAATCTGTTTGTAGCAAATCCAGCTAATAATACATATGGGTATTAAACGTGGCCCTCTATAGAGGTAATAATTACAGTAGCTCGAGTTTTCAATGAAAGGGAAAGAATGAACAAAAGTAGGTCAGTGTGAAAACTCTGCTCAAACAGAACTTCTGTCTCAGGTCTTTCAGGTCTTCTGGTGTTTGGTGGCATTTTGTCAGCAGAGGATAGTAAATGAGAACTGCTTACAACCCTATCAACATAAATGTACCCTAAAGCAACATGCATAACCTTCAATAAGTCTCTTTGCATTGGAGTAAAAGGGAGTATTCCAGCCATATGAAGTAGCACTTATTACATGGTACTATACATACCTAAGCCTTTACTTGTCAGCATATGACAAGCTACAGTATATACATACAGCATACAGTAGATGTATGTGCACTATGTGTGTTTATGTGTGTGTATGATGTTTTGGTGGGCAAGTTTTTCCTCACTGGAACCGAGGGTCTAAGGACAGAGGGTGTCACTCCCTGTACAGATTGTAAAGCCCTCTGAGGCAAACTGTGTTTTGTGACTTTGGGCTATATAAATAAAATTTGATTTGATTTGATTTGTTTTATCTAATAGTTAAACCATTACAGAGTGTATATGTAAAGTTTATGTTAACCACTAACGGCCAGTAAAGAAGCATCATGAGCTGTGACCTAACTGCCAAAAATGTCCATTGGTTCATTATTTAGTATACGTATACAAGTATAACACACTTTTTCATCAATATGTCATTGTCTACGCTCTTAGATACCACTAAATCTTACACACTGGTCCTTTAAGAAGACAGCAAGTGTATATTTATATGTATATGTATGTTTATCGTATAATCTAAAGGTGTCAAAATTATGAAATGGTAGCAGACAGTGTAGAAATCAAGTCTTTTAATTGACCTTTTTCCATAGCAACATACACTATAAAATCCCAGAGTTAAAATGGCATTGGATTTTCTCTCAAAAAGTTTATAATTAAAGATAGATTAACCTCTTGGTTTTCACCTGAATCATGAGCTTTATTTAAGGAAAAGAACAGAGCCTAGTCACTTGCCAAACACTCAGGGGATCCAGCCCATCATTTAGAAAGCTTAGACATGAGTGCACTTCATCTGTCAGAAACGTCAGATCAAATTATTATCTGGACTTAATTACTTGCTCTTATTCAAACCCTGCAAAATTTTGGGAAGCAGTAAACTCAAATGAAAATAAAAGCACCACCTCCCTACCTGCACATATTAAATGTGGTGACTGCTTGATATTCTCATGATGGTAATGTGGTATTCAATGACACCTCATGCCCTATGGATGGCATCTGCACTCACTATTTTTCTCCTATCATTAATTCAGGTTTTTCCTTTAATGTGTCACCTGTCTGTATGTTTAATGTTTCTATTACAACACGAATAGTTCTTATCAGTTTCGTATCATTTTTGCGAGACAGTTATCCTGTCTCGCAAAAATTCTGGAATCTTTGGTAGATAACCAATGCAAGGCCTGTTTTTCAAGTCATTGTGTACAAAGTCTACACTGATCTGGATTTAGAGCTAATCACAGCACTATTTCAGCTATTACAGTTGAACATAATATCTGCTTTATACAGTAAAAACACATTGTTCTTTTAACATATACTGTCAAAAGAGAGATTTCAGTATGTGAACCCAGGAAGTGTCTAATCTGAGTTCTTGTCTGGAACAAACAGTGTTTCACAAGGTTCAATTTTGTGTCCTGTCCTCTTCACTCAATGTTTTAACTATAATATCAGTAACATTGTCTCTTTATCCATTGCCTGTCAAATTCATCTTTATGCTGATGACACTGTTATGTTCTGTGTTGCTGATTCTGTACAACTAACCACTGCAAAATTCATTTGCTTCTCTGCAAGATGCTCTTATTAATCTTAAACTGGTACTTAGTGCAAATAGTGCGAATAGAGTTAGAGATGTTGATTATAACAGCATATATTCACTGCAAATGGATCTAACATTGAGAAAGCTACTGAATATAAATACCCTGGCATCTGGCTTGATGAGAAATTTACTTTTGAATACCATACAGACAATCTTGTGAGCAAACTGCATCAAAAAGTGGCTTCTTTTAAAAGAGCTATCTTCCCTATCATTAGTAGAAAGAGGATCGTTAAGGCTGTTTTCCAGTCAGTTTTGGATTACAGTAATGAATTTGTAGAATTCCTGCTTCCTCAACTCTGCCCATCATTTGGCCCTCAGCTTTACTACTGGTGATAGCTGTGGTCCTCATCACTGTATATTGTAAGGTGGGATAGTCTTCTCTGTCAGAGAGGCATAATAAGTTGTTGGCATTTGTTTAATTATAAAAACCTTGTTGGAAATGTGCTTGCTGTTTGATTGGAAACTTGTTTAGATGACAGCATTTTCTCTCAGTGCCCAAAACAAACAAATCTTCAGCACACACTAATAATCATTACTCCACCAATCTATGAACAATTTAGAACCATGATCACCTTCCTCCTTTGATGTGTAACTTGAAACTGATTTAGTTTTTTGTCTTCGTCTTATTTGTTTGTAACTTGACAGCGTTGTAAGTCAGGAAAATCTCAATGGCTCTTTCAGTTTAAATAAATGTTTGAAAAACATATTTTGAAGTACAAAATGATTTTGAGAAAACTGTCCTGGAACTTTTTGATCTTTAAGAAATTTAAATATATGTAAATGTAAATAAATACATTTCTGGAGCATCATGGGCTGTAACAGAACTGCTAAAGGTAATCATTTAAAGGTGCAGTGTTTCAGATTTAGGCATCCCTATTTACAGAATATGGCAGAAATGTTTTCATAATAATCACCTGAAAATTGTTTTTGTTTTGTGACCTTTTGTTTTGGATGTTGCAGCTCCTCTTTTTTGGAATGTGTGGGAAAATCCAGTGATGCTAACCTAGCCATTACTGGGTAATTTAACGTTATTGCTAGAATGTTTTGTCTTTGAGATGTATTTGTGAATCAATGACAGCATTTTATGTGTAAGTGTAAGATAGGTTGACCTCTGTCAGTAAGCACCTCTTAATTAATGTCTTATATAATAATAATATTTTACTGCACTGTAAATATTTAGTAATAGCTAATACAGCTCTATGTAAGAACTAGTTAGTGTGGTACAATCTGATTTTATTTAGTGATGTGTGAATCTCCACTAGGCAAAGTTTGAACTTAAAACCAGTTGGCGCAGCTTGAGGCCATCATCAACTCCATGTGTTTTAGCTTTTGATGTTTGGGATAAAACAGTTCTGTATGTAAAATATGTCCATAATCATACTCAGAGGAGCAGCATTGCAACCTTTCTGCCTCCCACATCTGACTATATTCACACTCAATGACAACAAGAACCTCCCTCCTTTCATACCCAGTCCTCCATCTGTGGAGCCTGTTCCTACCATCCATTGTCACTGCATTAACCGTAGGCTAGCATAAAAGTAATTGGAAACTGATGCAAGCCAAAGCTTCAATTAATGCACCACCAAAGTCCCCGTTCTGTGTAATCGGCAATAATGGTTTCATGTTTGGGAGGGCGTTTGGTCACTCGCATTCAGCACTCACCTCCTGACAGAGACTGTTAAACCCTGCTCAAAATCCCCACTCCACAGTAATCTTCATTTCAGTCATTTTCCTTCTTTTTCCATCTCTGATGACAGCTCCAGTGTCTTCGCATTGCTTGCAGTCAGATTGTGCGCCCGAGTGAACAGGAGGTGTAATTGACTACTGACAACTCAGCGACAGGATTCTTAATTATTACTCTAGGGTATGGTGGCTGGCTGGCCTGGGTTGAGCTCTCTTACTGAGTATGCTAACAGAGTCATTTTCCTCTTCTCTGTGAATATTGAAATGCAGTTTTGTTCGCCACATTTCTGCGTCAGACCCCAAGACTTTTGAATTTAGGGGATGATTGCAAATGAAATGCATGTGCTGTTAGTTTAATGCTGCACAGATTTTGCACAAGTGCACTGCAGGCTACAGAACTGAGTCTCTGGCTCTATAACCGTATCAATTACTGACCCTATCAGTGCTGCTACAACCGAGTCAATTAACAAGATATTACAGCTGTCCTTTGTGAGAACTCTGAATCTGATGGACGTTTGATTGGCGACTATGTCTTAAAAATATATATTTTTTAGACACTAACCACCTTTTGTTTCCTTTGCCTTTGTATGTCAATATTTCATCAGCCTTTACAGTGATAAGACATTACATTGACACTTATTATTCTACTAGTACTACACAAGAGCATAATTCCTCTGGTCCTTGGTGTTTGTGCCTGCACTGGGCCTGCTCAGTGTGATAGAGCAGAGTAAAGCGGGTGAGCGTCACTTTGTGCTGCAGTCTGTATCTTTTGTGCGGGTGGATATGGAAGAGGGTGTGAAACAATTGGACAAAATGGCCTTAATGTGCTTAAAGAATCTTCTGTCTTTAATCAAAGCTCACACACATGCACCACAAAGGCAGACAGAGCAAACCCAATTCTCCGCTGCTTCTGCCGAGTGACTGTTCCTCTCCTGGCTTCAGCCTTTCTCCTCTTTGTGCTAGAAATCAGGATCAGGTTGGCTTTGTGGGGTTTTTTCTTAACTGTCATTCTCATAGATTCATTGCTTCATCTCTTAAGGAAGGGACAACAGGGATTTGGCTTTAAGTACAGAAAGCAAAGTTGTTGTCATGATTTTATCCTATTGTTTGATCCCTTGATCCCCTCCAGAAGTCACCATTTGCCAGCTACCTTTCACATCTTCACTGAGTCCCAAAAAGTAGCTGGAATGAAAAGTAAATAAATTGACCATTAGCTAAAACCTTCATCTGAGAAGTGTTGTCCAGTCATAACTTGGTGTGGAAGCCATGTCAAGCTTTTTTCTCCATGTGTCAAGGTAATGCTGTTTTTGGGCTCAAGTAACTCATTTCAAGAGTTTGAAAAAAGCGTAAAAATGTGGCTAACTAGCTTACTACCTTGCTATTAATGATGCTACTGCTACTGCCAAGGCCAAGGAGTTTGGTCTTGGAGTGACTAGCACATCCACTCCAGCTAGTCTTGGATGTTACCTGAGTTGAGGCAAACATTAGCACTTCTTGCCTATTTCCATGTCTTCTCCATGGATTGTCGACTGGTATGTGAACTCTTTCCCGGGACATGCAGCTTTATCCTCAAACTTTTGGCTAAGTGCATTATTAAGACTCTGTTGCCAATTAGTCATTTTAAAACGAGTCAGATGGGAACATTAAAAAGTCAGTCAAAGACCATCATTTAGAAACAACAAAAAATCATTGATCATTGTAAAGCATATATGATGTACAAGACCAGAAAACTTCACAGACTACACAGCAATGAAAACTAATGAGGGTGTCCTCATTAGTTTTCATTGCTGTGTGGGCAGGACTTAACAATTGGTCAGTTGTGACTTTTAAATGTATTCAGGCTTTGTTTATGGTCATCGGGCACAGTTCATGGGGTTATAGTGATTACCAGATGGCCCATTGACATCAAATTTCTTTATTCCTGGTACTGGATACCCGGCACAGTTAAGAGATCAAGAGAGCGATCGGAAATGGCAGCTCATCTCATCTGTAATTTGATGATGAAATAGATGGAAATGAAAGGAAAAAAGGGAGCATACCTGGGAGCGGAAAAAGCATGATGGTTGCTTCATGACCGCTCCTCTTGCCCTTAGTGTAACATTCAGGGGAAGAGTGTCCCTTTGTTATCGCCCCCCTCTCCCGGGCAATTATCACAAACTCCACTTCCCCTGCCCTCCGGAGCCCAGAGAACTGAGCGGCCGGAGTGGGAGAATAGCTACATTTATAATTTTTTTCTTCTCTTTCCATAGATTAATTTTCTAGGAAGCCCTGTCACTGCTGTACAGGAAAGCGGAGAGAGAGGAATAGAGTGTAAAAGGGGGAGATGGTGTGGGGGGAGGTGGGGTGGAGAGATTGGGGCTACAGTGCACAAGCCTTCTCGCTTTTTCGTTTTCGTTTTTTTTTTCTTGACAGATCATTTTCCATGCAGGGGTATCAGGGGGTCTGCCCGATAATTGGCATGCAGATTGCAGCTGATGGCGTCCCGCAACAGAAGAAAAGAACTGGCTAGTTAGAATAATGAGCCAGCCTGCCTGATGGATGGGCGAGGGAGGAGGTCATACAAAATGTTTCAGACACAATTCCTAACCCCCCCCCTTTCTCCTCCCCACAACCGCACTGCTACCTGCACCTCCCATTTTTATTTTTCTATTTTTCACAAAGCCCTGATATTTCATTATTTCCTCCTCTCTCTACCCTTCCAGGGCAATGAAAGCATCCCATCTTCCTCTTTCTTCCCAGCCCAGCTGTGAACACTTTCTTTGCGCTGTGCAGAATTGTCTGCGTATAGGTAGCGCACAGTGACAGTACAGTTTTGGGTGCGCAGAGCCTCTAAAATGTCACAACTCATTAGGAGCCTGACACCCTTAAGAGACTCTAGTGTTTTAATTACAGTAAAGGAGTTAATTACTGGCCTCTCAATGGATTTCTCATTCTCACCCTTCGCTAGCTGGTAGAGTCCATGCTTCAAATACAGGAAGAAGCTCACAAATGTGAGGAATGTACTTTTTCATTGAAAACTTTTAATAGGATTTGCAGGCAGAATGGGTCTGAATCTATATTGCTTTTATTTCATTGTCATTGTTGACATTGATTGATGCACTATAAAATCTCAGTAAAGTAAATATATAGATAAAAACACTGATTCAGATTTGAGGTTGACTTTAACATGGCTCTTTTTTTGGATGAATCACTGATACAGTATTTGACAAGCATGTACAAAGCATGTTTTACCTCTTCACCACCGTCCGGGGCTGAATTTTATAGGCAATTCTTCTAATCTTTGCAACTTTACAGACAATTAACCCAGACTGTCATTTTTCTCTGGACGTCACAGCGCTTTTCATCTACCTTCCAGGTCAGGTAGCTGAGTAAACAGAAGAATTATAATAGCCTGTAAGTGTTATTAAGTAGCTCATTGTGCATGTATGTTATGCAGCTTAAGTTTGAGTTTGATAATCAGTAATGTAAACAAATACTTTAAACACATTTGTGGCATTATATGCTATATTTTATTTTATACTTCTACTTTTATACTTCCACTACTTTTGAGGGATGAATATTAACGGTCTACTTTTATAAATTATTTTATAAATAATAAGAGCTTTTATAACAACAATTACAATAAGTGATATATTATATATGATTGATTATTAATTACTATATAATGATTACTAAAAAAGAGCTAATAATAACTGTAAGATCTTACATCAGACAAAAAATAGGGAAAAGAAAAAGTGTGCAGCACAAACAGATACTTTTTTCTGGGTTTCCAGGTTGCATTTAAAAGTTGTTGTTTCTTACACATACTGATACATATAGAATACAATGCATACAGAGGCAGCAAGCGACCCAGGTCAAAACACACACACACACACACACACACACACACACACACACACACACACACACGCGCGCGCGCACACACTCACACACACTAGAAATAAAAATGACAAAACTACAAATAATAAATAAAAAAATGAATAAATAAATTTAAATTAATTAATTAGAATTAATTCAATCCTGAATCAAACTTTAAACTTCAGTCTTTGACTTAACCTTTGACTTAAGACCTTTAAACTTCACAATGAGAAAGTCATATGCTTAATTTGCTTCATTATTTTGTTTTGTGATATTTTTGGAGCACCATCTGCATTTAACATCTCCATTTCCATCATGCATTGCATTGTGGGACAGTAGTGTCCATCAACAGCACATTCAAAAAATCTGAAATTTTACTTACATAAAACCTGTTTAGAAGTAATATATAGTATGGAATAGAATTGAGACACAGCTGCTGATTGGCCTTCATCAGGCTGGAAAATTGTGGCAAATTTTGGCAGTTTCTGGGGGAAATGTGCCACAATGGGTTATGATTTTGGTAACACTTTATATTAGGGAACACATATTCACCATTAACTAGGTGCTTACTAATATGCATATAAGTACCATACTAACCCTCTATTAGTAATAATTAAGCACGTATTAACACCTTATTCTACATAGCCTTATTCTACCTCTTTTACGCCATGAATTAATTTACAGTCAGTCATTGCTTATTGTAAATTTAAATACTGTAAATTCATGCATCGTTGTTTATGAATAATGATGTGAATAACCAGTGGGTTATTGGGGCCTTGTAGTTAATGGTGAATATGTGTTCCCTAATCTAAAGTGTTACCATGATTTTAGAAATGCATAAAAATGCAAAAAAGTGTCATCACATGGCAAGTTTATTCTTTCATCAACATCACCGATGCACTGAACACGAGTAGCTCTGTTATTGTGGATGAAGTAAAAAGAAGTTTGACACTGGAGAGAAAAAAGAAATCTCATCAATGTTTGATCAAGTTCTGCAGCTGCAGCTCTCCCAGCAGCTCTGCAAGCTTAATCTCACTTGCACCCTCATCAACACAACACAGAAGGGAACAAATTTACTGTTTCATCCTCATTCTTCTATGCACGCTAAGGAGCTGTATACAGTACACACCAGATCAAAGCCTTAATTGAAAAATAATTATAGGTACTTAATCATAGAAAGCACTGGGCTAATTGAAGTGAAAACAAGGAGGCAAACGCAGACCCTCAGAATCGTGGCAGAAAGAGGATATTGTAAAAGCTTCTTCTTCAATCCCCATTGTCTTCCAGATTAAATAGGAGAGGGCTATTAGCAGAGTTAATTGGCTCTCTAATTTAGATCTCGCCCCACTGAAAGCATAACGGATGCGAGCCTGTCGACCAATGATGTGTGCACTCTGTCACACTGTCCTGCTGGACTGTGATTGGTTAATTGCTCAGGGATTTTTGAAGTTTTCTCTCATTCTTCAAATGTAACAGATTTATGGGTGTGTGTGTGTGTTTCCGGGTGTGTTCATCTCCCTGGCTGCCCAGGTAGCATTCATTGTTTGGGGGGTTTAAAGTGGGTGAGAGTGGGAACTCGTGTGACTCATTTACCTCAACTAGATCACTCGCTCTGCCCTCGGGCTCATATTAATCCTGTTTTTAAACAGCTTTAACTCATGCTGACTTCTGTCATATGCACTCTTATGCACAAAAAGAAATATGTATTGAAATCCTGATTGTCCTCCTCCTGACCTGCTCATATTTTGTAGAAGTTCTGATGCCCTCAGAGAAATAGCACATTCACTGCAGGCCTTGTTACGTGAAAGGCCCTCTTATCACACTCCCAGCAAGTTTGCTCCCTGCTGTGACAGCCGCCTGTGTTCTCTGCACTCACTCTGCCCTCTAGTGTCCATCGGCCAGCAGTGCACTGATTACTGAATAAAAATCCATTTAGACACCCAAAAGGTGGAAGAAAGTAAATGGGCCATTTTTCTACCATTTTCTGAGACAGCCTTTCATCATTTCAGCACATCTCTTTCTAGTGTTTTCTTATTGTACCCTGAGTGGTAATGGAGCTCTTGACTGGAGTTCAAAATAGAAGTTCGTGTGGAAATTTTCTTTCAAGGTCTGTCACCCAAACTTTTTTTTTTCTTTATTTATTTTCAAAGTCAGAGAAAATGACAGCAGATTGTGCTACATGCCAGTTATATGACATATGTGGGACTGCATCAGGGAGGACTCACTCACTAACAAGTTTTAACCCCTTAAAAGAGCTTGTGAGTAGCACTAAGTGGCATCTAGCTGTGTAGTTGCTGATTGCAACTGTCTCACTTCACCGTGTACCTCCTGGTTTGGAGAAACTACGGTAGCCATGAAACACATGAAAAATGTAAAATACCCAATCTAGAGTCAGTATGTAGTTTGTCCATTCTGGGCTACTGTAGAAATGTGGTAGTTCAATATGGCGGACTTCATGGAAGAGGACCACAACATCTGCAGATATAAAAGGCTCATACTAAGGTGACAGAAAATCTAACAATTCATATTTTTATTCAGTGATAAGACACTAATTAAAACATAGTTATGCAAGTTGTATTCAATTTCTGCCATATTCTGTTAATAGAGTCCCCCAAATCTGACACAACGGACCTTTAATAGAAAATTTTCCACTGAGCTGAGTTAGCTTTGGTTGCTCTAATCAAATATGTTAAGGCATGTTAGCTGCATTACATGGCTCTCGGTTGATTGGTCTACCACCTCCAGACCAATATATCTCAACAACAACTCAATGGATAGTCTTGAAGTCTTGTAGAGACAGATATTTGTGGCCCAAAGGCAATCAATTGTAATCATATCTCCTGATTTTTCATCCAGCCTCACAGAGCCATTACCCAATACCCAACTCTGTAGTTCAACTCAACCAATTCAGAGTGAAGCATTCAGCTTGCTAAAGAGACAGATGTTTCTGGGAGAGACACCTGCGGGCGTCATTAGTTCAGTGGTAGCCATGCAAGCTTGTCAACTTGTTCTATAAGTATAACGTATTTTTATAATATGTCAGAGTTGTGTTTACAGCTTGTTTGCACTCACCTTAGAGGGATCTGGGTTGCTACCACTCACCCGTGGGGCCTTTCCATGGTTGGGTAGTTAGTGGCTGGGACTGGGGCCTCACTGAATTGGTTAATTGATGACTCCAAGTATGCCATCTTTGATTTCTCCAAAATAACAGTCTGAGGGTTTCAACATTATTTGGCTGCAGAGCCCCAGAACATGCTGCAACTATCCCTTCCAGAACTGTCACAGTATTTATTTCTCGTCTAATGTGTCCTTGCCACACTCTTGATTACATCCCTATTTTCTAAGTCACTTTGGATAAAAGTGTCAGCTAAATGACAAAATGTAAATATAGAGTTTATATTGACTACTGCTACTTGTTAAGGGGTATAACACCACTCACCACAGATTTACTGCTTCTTCCAGGAAGAAATCTTATTCACGGCATAACATCTTTACAATGAAAACATCATATGATCACAGCTACTTGGCAAATACATGTGTGTGAAGTAGTTAGTCTTTTCATTTGTAAAGGCAGCTCATGATAAGTAAACAGCGGCTCCTGCAGATGCTAGGAGAGTTGTTTGCTTAAGGTTCAGCCTGCTGGGAGACAAATGGCTTTGCACAGTAGGCCACAAAAATCATTAGAGCAGCAAGCATCATGCTAATGTTATCTATTAGATATGTTATTCTATAGACTGTGATCAGATCAGGTCACCTGTGTGAATGTGTGGGAGAGAGAGTACTGTAGTTCCTTCACTTGGGTGGGTCATTTGAACTACTTTCACAATACTTCATCAGTGATTTATTGTGAAATGAGTCATATGAGAGGTCAGGTCTGCCTTTAAATATAAGGTTTAACTTTATTCACCACTTCTGTTTATTTGGTCTTTGCACTGAGGGTAAATGTATATTATCAGTGGTTGTATATACTATATCACGTGTCATAATATATCATTCTCAAATGACTAAACAATAGTTGAACTTTGAATCCAGAAACATTTATCATCATTAAGATGTTGCAAGTTATCCCACTGAATAATTTAGAAATCTCATTGTTCATGTTTAGAAAGCAAGAGCGCTAAATAAAGAGGGAAATATATGTTTGTTACTCTGAACAAGGTCCCAACCCAGTTTCGACTCAGTACTGGTGTCTCACTGGTTCTCTTCAACTTATCAGCCCCAGGCAAATTGGTTTCACTTCACTACAATCATATCAGTATTTACTTTTGCTTGACTGGCTGCCTGTGGCACAACGATACAGAGCAGCCACCCCAACAACAGTGTCATCCAGTATCGCTTAACACATGCAGCCTGTTAATGTCATGCTTCAAGAACAAAACAGTCCAGTTTATGTAACATAAGAACATTCAAATAACCTTAGTACTTAGTGTTCTGGAGAAACGTTAGCACTTGCTCTGTTCAATGTATCAAGATATTGCAAAGACATTCATGAGGTAATAGAAACACAAATTTTTATACCTTTAACCTCATTTTAATGCCTTATTTCAGGGTTTTCTCCTGGATCAAAACCAGTGTAATACCCAGGAAGTTACTTTAAACCAGCTTTAAATGGGAGAAAAACACACACATCTGAGTGCCCTGGCTCATTGTCACATCCCAGCCTATCCCATCACATTCAGGTTTCCCATAATTAGGATATGACTCAACCAAGATGCTGTAAACAGGATACAGTGCTCAATGTACAGGTTTTTCTCAACCATTAAAAGATAAGACTGTATGTATAATATGTCAGGAGATAAAGAAACATGAATGGCAGCTAAGGTTATCACATTATATTATTCAGGCAGGCAAAAACAGCTTTTTTATTAACCCCTGAAAATCATTTCCATTAACACTGAATATTCATGGAAAAGGAAAAATCACAATTATGTGTTATTTATTAAAGGTATAGTTTGACATTTTGAGAAATATACTTATTCACTTTCAGCGGGAAAGTTAGATGAGATGATTGATACCACTTTCATTTCTGTATGGTAAACACAGACCCACAGCCAATTAGCTTAGCTTAACCAAAGACTGGAAACCAGGAAACAGTTAGCCTGTAAGGTTCTACCAGCATCTCTAAAGCTCACATGTTATATATCATTTATTTAATCCAGACAGTAACCAAAGTAACACAACAGTTTTCTAAAAATCTGTTTGTTTCTTTTGGTTCTCAGGAGTTATTGGAGCCAAAGAAATAACTATTGCTTCAAGACATTAACATCCAAAAACTGAGCTTGGAAATTGCCTCAATTAGGACTGTGTTGTTGCTGTTTGATCAGATTTGACTCAAATAGATTAAAATTTCTTTCCAACTAACACAGACATTAAAATGAATACACAAAAGGTTCTTGGTTTGAACCCTGTTTGTGGCTGGGCCTTGGACCTTTCTGTGCGGGTTCCCTCCACATGCTCTGGCTTCCTCACACAGTCCAAAGAGGTGGAGGTTAATGGGTGACTCTAAAATTGCCCATAGGTGTGTCAGCCCTGTGATGAACAAGGGACCTGTCCAAGGTGTACCCAGCCTCTCACCCAGTGTCAGCTAGGATCAGCTCTAGTTACCTTCAACCCTGTAAAGGATGAGCGGCTATAGATAATGTAATAATGTATGTTTAGCGTGTTCATGTAGAATCCCATCACATATACAAATATGTTTTTAGGGCCTGTAAGCTTGATGGCTTGAATTCAAAACATCTTTAACTAATAAACTCTGGGACCTTTGTATATTTTAAATCTACCCACGGTACTTGAGTAGCAGATCTACAGCTGTAATAAAAGTCATTAAAACTTCTTTGAGAATCACACTGACTCCATATAATCGATGGTTAGAGAAGCACATCGTGTTCACTCTTTACCAAGGAGAATTAGTACTGACCATATTTTATTTATACTAATACGCTCCACCCAGCTACTCTTATATATGACTGGGCTGTGTGCAAACAAGCAGGGTCAT
The DNA here is from genome assembly GCA_028641955.1 of Protonibea diacanthus. Lineage (NCBI taxonomy): Eukaryota > Metazoa > Chordata > Actinopteri > Sciaenidae > Protonibea > Protonibea diacanthus. The sequence goes on along the minus strand of CM053979.1, from coordinate 27,254,683 downwards.
TGGTGAAGTCCTTCTTGACTTCACACCTGCTGATAATAAATTCAAACACAGAGCTGTAGTGCTGAGGAGAGGCCATTATCTTTTTGAATCCAGAGCGTTTGAGAAAAGACAGCACGATGGCAGCCACTCTTTGTCAGGTCTTGGGCTTCATACTGAGTCTGTTAGGGGTGGCGGGAATAATTGCAGCGACGGGAATGGACCAGTGGGCGACGGAGGACCTCTTTGACAACCCTGTGACTGCCGTGTACTCGTATTCGGGCCTGTGGAGGTCGTGTGTCCGGCAGAGCTCTGGCTTCACAGAGTGCCGACCGTATTTCACCATTCTGGGACTGCCAGGTATTTTAATATGGTCTAACTTTAAAAGGATGGTGTAAGAAAATGAGACTTTTTGTCATTTACAATAAATAAATAAAATAATAGTTTTGTTCATGTTTAAAAATGTAACACAGAATCAACGCAGACAAAAGTATTTCTGCAATCCAAACAAAAAGTTTTATATCATTTGTTGGTTGAATCATCAAATGTAACTTTATTGTCACGACTACAAATGTGAAGCAAAGAGCTCAGTATGGCTGCATTTTTAAGTTCTATTATTAAGTAACTTATTTGCGCAAAACTGGAATTTTGGTTTCTTCTATAAAATGATAGCATAGTATATTTCTATTCTCAAACTGAAAAAAAAAAAAAAAAAAAAAAAGGAGAGGAATAGTTCTGACCCATGTCAGTTCGGCATTTCCTTAAAATTATGGGAAATGAATAATGAAAGGTTAACCACATCCTTTTGTTACCAGGGGGTGGATATTCATTGCTACCATCCCCCGAAACTGGGCCCAAGTCCCATGAAAATTTTCGGTAAACATCTGATAAGAGCTGTTCCTTGTTGAAGCATACAAGAAGATAAGCAAGCGCTCCAACACTGCCATTTCATGACTCCATGACTAACTTGGTTTGAGCGGGACACCTAAAATGGCTGCCTCAATGATTTATTTCTTTCTTTGTTTAATAGGATTCATGTTGTCTGCGATAGGGCAGGTCTTAATAACAGTTGCCACAGCAATGAACATGTGGTGCGTAGATGACCCACCTTCTGTATGTGAAAAAACGTATTACCTCTGTTATGGGTTATGGAATTCATGTTTACGGACAACATATGGCAGAACAGAGTGCAAACCTTATATTACCATACTTGGACTGCCAGGTAAGAGAATTACACATAGAGAGAAAGAGACGTTTATCGAATATTCCTCCACATGTTGGATTAAGGAGAACATTTTCCAAAGGACCTTGGAAGGTACTTTAGAATATTTGGGAGGTTTTAGGGCAGATTTTCTCCATTTCCCCCCCTGCATAAAAATGCAGTCGACTGCAGAAAAGATGGTGTCTCTCCGGAATCAAATGGAAATTTGATGAGACATCCAAAGCTTAGCTGAGCAAGCACAAGCTTTACCAGAGTGTCACACAATGTAAAGTACATTTCCACACTCTGTACTTAACGGCTGAATGCAGTGTAGAGCATATTGTATATAAGCTCTTAAAGGCTTAAGTCTAGAATTGTACGGGTACAATATCTGAGGCCATTGAAAGATTCCATTTAGGTCAGTATGTTTTATTACATGCTGCCTTATTTTATTAATTTTGATATCGCTGCTGCTGGAATAAAACATAGCTGCACTTCTGTGTTTTCCTTACTTCACTTTCTTTATTTTAATTACTCAATACTTTAAGTGTTCCTTAAATACTTAAAGCCTCCTTTAAATTATATTCTTGGTAAATCAGTTATTTGTCTTTGCTGAAAATATTTTTTAAAAGTAGTTTATTTCATAGCGATTGGAAGGTATCACTGTTGTTCTTGTATATATATGTGTATGTATATGTGTGTCTGCAGGTATGTTTGCATTTACTGTATATCTGTGTATTTGTACATATGTAAATGTGTGTGTGTGTGTGTGTGTGTGTGTGTGTGTGTGTGTGTGTGTGTGTGTGTGTGTGTACCATTTTGTCTTTCTGCTTCTTCTTTCTGCTGAGGATATGAGTACAATAACAATAGCAAGTACAGAATTATCAGGAAAAGAGTGAAAGTATTGTGCTGTATTATTTTATGTGAAGGATTATCATTATTGATGCATTAATGTGTAGGAGACGGAGCTAATCTTAACAACTGTATACCTTGTTGGGTAGATCCATGTCTGAAAATACAACAGAATTTATCTGTTGACTCTATGTTTCATCGTCAAAAAATCTTAACTTGCAAAGTAACTATAAGTAATACATTTAAAGTAGGATGAAAACATACTCAAAGAAAGTACAAGAACCTGTGAAATAATGTGATGAGAAATGTTCTAAATGTTCTAACTTTGGCTTTCAGCTCTGCTCCAAGCCGTCCGGGCCTTGATGATTGTAGGTATTGTTCTGGGAGCCATTGGCTGCCTGATCGCCATATTTGCACTGAAGTGCTTGAAAATGGGGAACATGGAGGACAACATCAAGGCCACGATGACTCTGACAGCCGGGATCTTGTTCCTTCTTGCAGGTTGCAGTAATGTTTGTTTGCAACGTTTAGTTCCGTTATTGCAGCTACACCTTTTTTATTCAATCCATTGTGTTTTCTTAATTTTTAGGGGTCTGTGGCATTGCTGGGGTGTCTGCCTTTGCCAACTTGATTGTGCAGAGTTTTCGGTTCACGTCGTATGCTGGTGAAGGGTTTGGTATGTACGGAGGAGGTGTTGGTGGACTCACGGGAGCTCTGACTCCAAGGTAAGGTTAAGTTACGAGGATGTTTTTTTTATATATATATTCTGCAGCACTTTGTTATATTTTCCTGTAATCACTGTCTTCTTTCAGGTACACTTTTGGCCCTGCTCTTTTTGTTGGCTGGATTGGCGGCGCTATATTGGTCATTGGAGGCATCATGATGTGTCTGGCCTGCCGTGGAATGACCCCAGATAACAAGCAACGGTACGTCCCATCGTTGAGGGAAGTAATAACTAATCTGTGACCTTTTCTGACCTTTAACAGAACTGGTGGGGAATGGTAGCAACTTTGCAAGAACCTCTCTGCTTCAGCACAGTAAAGTAACAGATAAGTTAGCTGTTAAATAGAGCAGAGATCTAACAGAAATGTCTAGTAAGCAGGTGCTACATGCAAAATACAAGTGTAGATTGTATGTTCACCGCTGTTAAATGAAAGCACTTAAAGACAGAAATCTTGGCTTCTGACAAAGCTGAACAACAATATAAAGCACCTTTGGATATATTTTGTTATGCTGTGAGCAGTAAAAATCTTCATGCCTTTCAAATTTAAGGAGTCATACTCAGCAAAATGTAAATGCAAATCCTTAGGTGTGTTTTTTTCTCTGCATATATAATGCAGAACTGCAAATGCTTACGAGGCTGCTTGCAAAATGATACAAAAAAGTCTTTATATGCTTCTCCAAGTCACACTTGTAGATCTATTCCTTGTAATATGTTTTCAGTCATATTGTTTTTGACTATTTTAATATTCTCATGAGTGATGGGACACCCAGAGAGGGTGGAGCAGTAGTGTGGAGTGAGCCCTGGTGTTATAATTTCATTCCAGCAGCTTAAAAGGCCCCAAACTCTTTATGTTTGTCTATCTTTTATTTATAATTGGTTATTTTCTGGTGTTCTTCAGGTACGATGGGATGGCCTACAAACCTGCCTCTCAACACGTCTACAAGTCTGACATCAGGCCCCGTCCAGCCTACAATGACTCCTACAAAGCCCAGAGTGTGGACGGCAGGCAGTCCACCCAGAGATTTGACTATGTGTAGAATCATTTCATTCCTCTTTTTATTTTTATTTTTTTTTTTTTTTTACCTCCACAGCTCTGTGATGATGCTTGACTTTTTCACTTTTTTGCCTGCATTCAAAGGAAGAGTGTTTATTTTTTATTTTTCTGTACTTTAATCTGTCAGAAACATTTATGGTCATTTTTTTACTATCATCATATAATCATAATTATAAAAATCTTTGTGTTTTGTGATTTACTTTTGTGCAATTTCTTTCTTTTGTGTCAATAATAAATAATAAAGTAAATAATAAGTAACTAATGAAGTTATTCTTATTTTGGCTCAGTCAGACTTCATCATAATATAACACACACATGTAACACAAAGTAAAGATTAAGATTAGATTAGATTATTAGATTATTAGTCTGGAGACAGTTGAACCAGCTGTTTGTTCATATTTCGCCATTGTGCCGTTGGGTCTACATTTGTATTTGTATAGTGTATTTATCAAATTCATTATTACATTAAAAAGGGTCACATTATAGCAAACTATCTAGACATTAGTTTATACCCAGAACAGGTAGGTTCAATTATTGTGAGTCAAACTGAAAAAAATTGATTGAGTTAAATTGATCAAAATATTGCTTAGTACTGATGCAATGTAGCTCAAATGTTACATAAAACTATCGTTAGCCAAACTGATTGGTTAGGTTTACTTAATTGAATAATGTATTTCTAAATGCATATGTATTATGTGTATATATTGTGTGTTCAGGTGTGATTACACTTACCTCAAACTCTAATTTCAAAATTAAATGAGGTTGAGAAGTTAGATTTAACACTGGAATAAGTGGAGAAGTTAATTTAAATTGAACATGTCCTGTCATAAAAGAGAGGATCAAAACATCTGAAATAAACAATCCTATTGATTATTGTGTTATTGTTTATCCTATTAGTGTTATCAATAGAAAATGCAGTGGTCATCAGTTTATCCCTGGTAGTTACCTGTTATCTGCAGCCCTCCAGCACTATATGATAAACATTGTTTTGGGGTAATTGAATAAAGTAAATGGCTCCCCTCGGATAGACACTGCATCTATGATATAAGCCTTGTTCATTGGTCAGACGCTGTGCCGTGCTGCGCTGTGTATGCATTTGGACTGCTCTTTGATACCAAGGCACCGCAGTTCCTGTGCCTCCTCTGGGATCTGTCTTTATTTCCCAGAGAACAGACAGAAAATGTTTAGATAATTTGCATGAAATCACATTTTGATAATACAATTAATGGAAGTAATAAGTGGGTGGTAACATTTAATCACACTAAAAGTGAGTCATTAATTGTTTTGTTAAATTGTAGAAGAAGTAATGGCTCTGCATTAAGACAACAAACCTCTTTAAGCTCCTTTTCTGCTCAGACATGGAGTCTCCATATTAGAAGAGGCTGCATGAACACATGAACACTCACATTCAGGTGAGGACAGACTGGGAATTGTTGTAATTCTGATTATCTACTGCAAATGTAATATTTTCTATTGCTTCACAGATACTGATCACTTTTGTTAAATGTTGTCATCAACTAAATAAATGTCTTTTAAACTGAAACATTTTGTAAAGTAAATGTCTATCATACTAGTCATACAAGTGATGATGAAACCAGCACAGAGACAACCAGAGACATGAAGATTCTTTTCGCTCAAGAAGGAAATGGGTGTGTACAACAACAATCATATATTCAGTCCACCCTTGGTATTAACCATGCTTGGTGTCCCAGAAATAAAACAATAACCCTTTTTTTATTTAAATAATTGTATAATAATACTTTGGAAGTTGGTGCAGAACCTGAGTTTGCTACTGACCTTTAGCCCCAGTTTAACCAGATTTATAAATCCCTGCTAAGTTTTTTTTAAGAGTTAAGGTCTAACTAATGCATTCTCATCCTTGGAACTCTGGCCCCACCTACTGGCTGAGAAATGCATCACTGCTGTGTTAGTGCAGGAGATTCATGATTCAGTGAGTAGAACATGTTAAGCAGAACTCCCAAGAAGACATGCATCAGATCCCTTATGCTCTTCTTCATCTTCTCACTGCTTTTCACAGATCATCCACTTTGAGTTTCTGTTGTGCTTCTCCACGTTCTTGAGATATGAGTACAATATTTAAACCTTTTTTGTGCATGAAATATATTCTGGATTCTTTTTTTTTTTTGCTGTAATTTATTTGCCTAAATTTCAGTGAGCCAAAGCAATTACCATCACTCACCACATTAGCCTCAAATAATTAGCTATGGTCAGACTTGATATTATGACAAGATGATGCATGCACCTATAAATTACAAGTCACAGATTAGCTCTAAACTTTACCAGCATATAGTCAAAGTGAGCAGGAACTTTCCACAATTTTGCATGTCATTTCTTTATAACTGGAATAATAATTTATAATAGCTGGAAGAATTTCCAGCTATTATAAAGAAATATATTCTTCTTACTTTACACAGACTTTAACTGAGAAAAGGTTTTAAATTATTGTGCGTGCAGTTTTAAACTAAGAATACAAGTGTTTCACCACACATTAAACAGCCTTTCAAGAATCCAATTTGTTTTGTTGTTACAGTGTGTGTCTGGTAAGCAAGAGTACTTCCAATGTTGTACTCAGTCAGCTTCAGCAATAAAAGCTGAAGACTGCTGTTGTTTTAAATATTAACTTTTGCATTATCTTCAACAGCAACATGTCAGGTCTTAATATTCTAAGTGTCACTGGTGACACGGTTATAGATGATTTTGTCAGTGGAAAATGAGCTGAGCTCAGACAACAGCTGTGTGCCAGGCCAAGCAGAACAGACCCTGAAGGTAAGAAGTGAAACAATGGATCTGGGCAGCTGTGGGTGGAGGGTAGGACACGCCACATCAAGCTTAGCCATATTAATCTCTCTAGGAACAATTCATACATTATACAGCACAGGGGTAGTAAGTATAATATTATCATAATTTAAAAAAAAACAAACAAAAAACAAACAAGAGAATAGGTCTGTGCAGTAGTCAGTCTGGGTCTTTCAAATAGTCCAGGTGCATTTCCCCCTCAAGTCTGCAGAGTTTTCTCACCCTCTCCACTCTCGCGATGTGTGACCAAACTATGGGAGGAGTAGCATGCTAAAAATGACACGTAAGAAAGATAAGAATAAGACGTATGGGGAGCCCTTGTAATGTCCTGCTGATTGCCATACACCTTTAGTCCTCTAGGGTCAAAACTAACCCCGCCTGGTTTGACAGATATTTAAAACATATTGTATTAATTATCAATCAATTCTGTGTTACCTTTCGGGTGGCGTTTACCTCAGTCAGTAGAGCAGCCGCCCCATATGCGAAGTTTCGCTGCGGAGGCCCAGGTTCAAATCCAAACCTGTGCAGCCCTTTCCCGCATGTCATTCCCCATCTCTCTCCCCACATTTGCTGTCTCTATCAATAAAAAAAAAATTTAAAAAAAAGATATTAAAAAAAAAAAAATAAAAATTCTGTGTTATCTTTAATCTTACTTCAGTCCAACCCAATACCACAAATTTTTCCCTTCCTTTTGGAATTTGGGGCCATTAGACCCTGTTTACGTGAAACTTACATGAGAGTGTTTTTGACCCCAGGACAACACGAGGATTAAGTAGTGTGCCTTTTTCTCAGGCACACTCAATTAGCATATTAGCATCCATGTATGAGTGGGGCAGATCTGTATTAGAAGGGGAAATGAAAGGCCTGACAATATCACACAGTGCCTCAGATAAAGAGATAGTTCTGCTTCATGTCAAAAAGTCAGACGTGTCTGCTTTTTCATTTGTTTTTGGCAACAGATGAGAATAAATCTACAAACTGGATGTTTAACACTAATACTATGTGTATACTCATGCAACAGTCCTAGTGAAAAGAGTGGAAGGTCTACAGACATGCTAAAGGGTTGGTTAATTTTGCAGTGAACATTTAAGGGAGGATTTACATTTATGTTTAAAGATTGTGTTCTAAAGACTAAATCCATAAATCTAACCAATACAGAATCATGTGCACACCTGCACCTTCTTAATATGTACAAACATGAGTGAGCACATGTATTACGAAGAATATGACCAACTTGTCGTCACACAGCTGCCCCTCCGGAAATTCAATTCATTACCACTGGTGGAATGTACATTTACTTAAATACTTTACGTAAGTACTGTACAGTTTTGAGGTACCTACAACAAACTGGACTGGTCTGACAACAAAGACGCCCTGTACAAAAAAGGTTCAAGGTTGTGTCCCCTTACTGAGGACCCTGAGGTCCTTTGGAGTGTGCAGAACCATCTATGACACTGTGGTGGCATCTGCAGTATGCAGTCGTCTGCTGGGGAGGGGGAAGCACAGAGTGAGACACAAGAAACGACTCAGCAAACTGGTCAAGAGGTCCAGCTCTGTCCTGGACTGTCCCCTAGACTCCACAGAGGAAGTGATGGAGAGGAGGAAATTAGCAAAGCTGACATCCATCATGAACAACTTCTCTCTAATTCTAATTCTAGTATTATCCGCAAATGTTAGCAATTAGCATGTCTTTACTACCATAGTAGCAATGTCTTAAATGAAGTGAATCTAAAAGAAAAAAGTTGAATTCAAGTTTAATAGTACAAGATCTTGGTGAAATTTGTAGTTTGAGTCTAGTAGAAGGAGAAGTAGTCTAAAGTGTGTGTTACTGTCTGTCATTTAGTGGCTAGTGCCAACGCGCTAGCTGCTCAGCTGTCTCTGTCTGTCATTTTAGACAGACAAGTTCAAATTAAGTGCCAATAACTGCTAAAATGGCTGCCTAATGTTAGCAATTAGCATGTCTTTAATTTTTAGTGGCTAGAAATTATGTTATGATTTAACACAGCCCTGCTGGATTCACTGTCAAATCAGATGACTGATTTATGTGGCATCATTGGCATAGCAACAGCAGATTTAAACACAAACAACGCAGACTGACGGTCACTACAGAAAATGTCTTGCTTGAGCTGCCTGTGTTACTGTCTGTCAGTTAGTGGCTAGCGCTAACGAGCTAGCTGCTCTGCTGTCTCTGTCTGTCATTATAGACAGACAAGTTCAAATTAAGTGCCAATAACTGCTAAAATGGCCGCTGCCGGGGTTCTGCCTGCTGGCTTCTCCCGTTTCTGGATCTGGTTCAGCAGAGCAGTTACTGCACCTGTTAGAATGTCAGTTGGAAATGCTGACAGAGAGAGAGAGAAAATGCTGAAACCACTAATTTTAGCATTAGCCACTTATGTTAGCAATTAGCATGATGTGCTAGCCACAAATTTTAGCATTGGTTGCTAATGTTAGCAATTAGCGTGTCTTTTTAGCCACTAAAAATTAAATAGATGCTAATGCTAACATGCTAATGCTACCACTAATTTCTAGCCATTAAAAATTAGCATTGGCTCCTAGTGTTAGCAATTAGCATGACACACTAGCCACTAATTTTAGCATTGGCTGCTAATGTTAGCAATTAGGATGTGTTTTTAGTCTCTAAAAATTAAATAGATGCTAATTGCTAACATGCTAATGCTAATTTCTAGCGCTAGCAACTGACGCGCTAGCTGCTCTGCTGTCTCTTTCTGTCATTTTAGACAGACAATTTCAAATTAACTGCCAATAACTGCTAAATAACGGCAGTTACTGCACCTTTTAGAATGTCAGTTGGAAGACAGAGAGAGAGAGAGAAAATGCTGAGACCACGCCTCGAACAGGAAGGATTTCTGGCCAAACCGTATTTCCAATCATTGAACTGGCAACTTTGGGCATCTTGAGCCCTTCCTGAACGTCTAGATATGCAGTTTGTGTGTAAAATGAAGAAATGTGACCTGTTAAAATCGATTCAAAGAAAGGTTACTCCTGCTTTCCTCCAGAAAGTTTCCCGCCTTTTTAACATGGCAGTCTATGGGGCTGTGGATAGGTGTTGCTGGTGAATCTTGTGTCTGACGCCAAAACTATAATACTGACAGCTTTAGCAGATGAACTTGTGTGAGAAGACAAATTTTCCTACGTTTCTATGTATAAATCATGCCTGTACTGTGAAATTTGTGGCCACAGGAGCAGTTTCCGTTTTATTTTTTGACTGATTTTTTTCTCTCCTCCTCACTCTAGCTGACGATGTCATCCACTCTAGCACAAACATTCCACGCAATACACACCCATTATAAACCCAGAAATTTGAGCAAAAACCTGCTCAAATTTGAGCCTTGATAGTTTAAAAACGGTAAAAGGTGTCGATAAGTGACGTGAATCAATGAAGAGAAGGCAAGAGTACCTACATTTTAAAGTTTAAATGAAGTCTCGGTGAAAGTATGCCAGAGCAGTTCATTGTTGAAAATGTCTGTTGAAATGTTTTTTTTTTCTTTCTATTTAGTGCCTCGTGTCATAGGCACTTGGCACTAAATATGATATTTGATTTCTAGAGTCAAACAAAACAAAAGTATGAAGGTAGTTCTATTTTTTAAAGATCTGATTACTTCCCTTACTATCAGAAGAATGATTGATTAGTCATTATTTAAAAACAAAAGCTGTAACATGTATTTCAATTACATCCAATAACAATTTACCAGTGGACCACCAACACCTCACACAGGTCATTCTCCTTATTAGGAGACTCCTTATTATTACACAGATGGTCAATATTGTAGGTGTGATGCAAAGTTGGAGTTAAAGGTGCCTCTTGGAAGTCAAGTGTTCAGTCATCAAGTTCATGAATAAAACTATAATGATGACTTGATGGTGAAAATTTAGATATGACCAAAAATATTTCACATAGGCCTACGCCTCCTTTTTCCATCAGGCCTTGTGTGGCCACAGAGAGACATGTTCTGAGACGTTTCTGAGCAGCGCTGTTGAAAGTAAACAAAGTCTCATCACATCATGATCCAATGGCCTCTTTTACTGTTTGTCCAAGTTGCGTTGATAAAGCAGAAGCTGTCACAAGAGAAGAACTTACGGCTACCAGATATATCCACAATTTTCTGATAATATTGTTAGGTATCTCAACACACTTCCCTCCTCACAGTGGATAAGGAAGCAAAGTTACCTGAGAATAATAATAATAATAATATTCATGGTGTAGATAGCAGAGTTCAAGCTTCTTTTCTTCCTGTTACTGTGCTGCATGATGTTTGGATCAGCTGCTCTACGAGATGAAATACCTCACTGTGCTGTCAGATGATTGGAGTTGTAGTATGTTATTACATGACATTAATATTAATACACTTTCTGCAAAATGTTTGCCAATAATTTATGTTACTTCTCAAGCTTTTATAAATTGCCTTCACTATTACTATACCACAGTAATACAGTATATATTATTATATAAGTCTTAAGCAGTCTTCATCCATTTTGTGCAGACATGGACTTTTTTCTATCATATTTCATGATACATTGGTGACCTGTTATTTACACTCGAGAACAGCTGTTAGCATTACGCAGTGTTAGTCTGGAGATCCATGCTGAAGTGAGGAGAAGGAGATGGGGATGCAGAGCTGGATCTAAGACAGTACCATCTATTATCCAGTCTCATTAATGCATGTTACTAACTAAACTTCTTCCTGGAGTTTCTGTGCTCTCTCGTCCAGCAGGTTCTCATGGATCGTGGCTGCTGCTGTGGTCCTGCACGACGTCCACTACATATATTATTACTGTCATTATTGCTACCATATCTCCATTACAATTTATAGCTAGTTCATGATTTACTGCTGCTGTGCATCTGTGTCTCTCTATCTCTATCACAGGTTCCACTGCTACTGTAATCATTCTATCATTTATTGTATTTCATTGTAATTGTACAATATGTTTGTGTTGATTTGTTCTGTACACGTGACATCCATTGCACGTCTGTCCGTCCTGGGAGAGGGGATCCCTCCTCTTTTTTCCCTGTTAAAGGGTTTTTTTTGGTGGGCAAGTTTTTCCTCACTGGAACCGAGGGTCTAAGGACAGAGGGTGTCACTCCCTGTACAGATTGTAAAGCCCTCTGAGGAAAAATGTGTTTTGTGACTTTGGGCTATACAAATAAAATTTGATTCAATTTGATTTGATTTGATTATCATCTATTATCAGATAATAGCTACAAAGGGAGTGTGAAGAGTGTAGCAGCACAGAAACACAACACACAGCAAAGGAAGCGTCCACAAGCCACAGGCTGGAGTCAGAACCGGGTCGCTGCAGGAAGGACTCAGCCTTTCGTATGTGAGGAGCTCATTCTACCAGCTGATCCACCAGGACGCCAACATTTATTTATTTATGAGAATTTTCTTATCCAGTTTGTATATTGTGACTGTCACTAATAAAATTCCCCAGTGTAGGATCAATGAAGTCTATCTTATCTTATCTTATCTTAACCTTTCCTGCTCAGCTGTCAGACTGTGGTCGAGCAGTACAGAGGAGATGCTGTTTGTACCAACTTTGGGGTTAACTCCTTTTAACTTCCCACAGCAGTGAAATGACACACGAGAGAGACACAGTAGTCTTTTATTTAATCGTGTACTGTAACACACATTGTGCATTTCTCTAACCAAAGTTCTAGTGCTTTGTTCAATGTAGTGCTGTCAGAAGAGCAGGAGTATAGATCAGTGCTTCCCATCCTTCCAATGAGTATTAATATTAAAAGTGAGCGAACACTGCGATATTCTGGAGACGATCGAAGGTTTACATTTATAGTTTGTTTGTTGTTTTGTCCACCTTTACTGGCACAGTACACACGTTGGTCAGTAGGGGGCAGTGTTCACATTCAACGTTGTTCCTCCAATTCACACGAAGAAGAAGAAGAAGACGCTGCATTCCATCGCTGTGACGCTTCAGGCTGGTCTGTACATGTCTGTAGTTTGGAGACGTGTCTGTTGTCTTCCAGCTTCATGTCGTATTTAAACGGACCGTGGAGTCTGTGTGTTGTCGGCAGAGTTAACAGAAGCCTGAAGTGACAGTGACACTGTGACTGGACTTAAAGATGTTAGCATGAGCATTATAACGACAGTTAGCGAGAAGCTAACGTTGCTAATGTTTGTTTCGCTAACGTGGAGTGAATCCGGTTGATCGGCTGTTGAGGATTCATCCAGTCACTGACCTGAGGCCAGCTCTTCCTGCTGTGTTAGCCTGTAGCAGTGGAGCTGAGACATTCACCGTGTGCTGTCCGCGCCATGATCCAGCCTCCTGTGTGACTTGATGGGGCTTTTGAGGAGCATGATGCCGCCACACAGGTTCCAGCTGCTGGCTGTTCTGGCGTTTGGAGTGGCGATGCTGTTCATCGAGAACCAGATCCAGAAACTGGAGGAGTCAAGAGCCAAACTGGGTGAGAGCACAACAAATCAGAGGTGGTGAACTCTGGAAGAACAGACTACTACCATCCTCCTGTTAGATTACATGAAGTATGATTATAAACAGAGCTGTCACACAGCACATGAACTTCACAAGGTGCACCGTTAGTAGTTTTGACTCCTAAATCCTGTTTTTGACTGTATGAGATAGATTATGTTAGAAAAATAATTATGTATGTGGATCCAAGATACAAAAACAGCCAACAGTCTAAATAGTAGTAGTGTCCACTGTAGTTTGAAGGGCCGGTGTGTAACATTTAGATGAGAGATATATCAGCAGAATATAATAAGCATAACTATGTTTTCATATGTGTATGTTAGTATGTTTTAAAACCTACCTTTTACCTTTAACTTTACCTTTTAAAATGAGCATGTTATATCCACAGAGTCAGCCATGTTAGGCGAGCAGTATTCAGTTAGTTGCATTCTACAACTTCACCACCAGATGCCGTTAAATCCAACACACTGCACCTTCAATCATCTTAGAAATCAGTAAATGTTGGCATACTGTTCAGTTATACTAAACAAGTTTGTGTCTTAAAGGGATATTAAGGTATTTTGAAGTGGGGTTGTATGACGTACATGAGGTCAGTCTGTACCTACTGTACCGCAAAACAGCTGTTTGGGCTATAAAGTTATGAGTGCTTTTGTGTAAGTCTACAGCGGTTCTGTGGTCGATACCTTGTCTGTCTAACAGTAAGGTAAAGCAGGCAGCATATTCTTAATATAGTACTTTGAGGTGGGCCTTTTTCATGTAGCTCAAACATGTTCTTCTGCTGACCCTGCAGAGCTCTGCTTCTGTGCAGACATCATGTTTGCTTGTCCAAATGGAGAGCACATTGACCACCATCTGCTGCAGCACACAGCTCATGAGCACCGTACAACCACATTTCAAAATGAGAAACTCTCTGTTTAACATTCACCATACTGCACTTGAAGCTGAATGTTGAGTGGAATGACAAATGAGGTTCTGGCTGTGAGAGAAAGCAGCCTTGTGTAAATGTTTGTGTATATTCATGAGATAGTGAGCAGTAACTAACCACCCGCACATTTACTGTATAACTCCTTAAAGAAGAACGAGGGCCAAGAGAGCACCCATCTGCCATCACTGCAGCTTAACAGACATCCTGCAGACACATGGCTTCTCTCTCCTCACAGTGTCTGACAGTGAAGGGGTGCCTGCATTACTTTGAGCAACACACAGCCGGTCCAAGAGAGGCTCACAAGACATTGTGTAATTGGTTTTAATTAACACTGCAGTGGAGGAAACACTTTTAATTATACCTCCTGTCAATATTATCATCAAAAGCTTAATTAGTTGTTTCGGTGTTATTGTGTTTTGAAGGTCTGACTTGTTTTCCTTTAATTAAGGCGTGCTAACCAGCCCCCTGCCCTTACATTTAAACTGCTCGTTCATTTATACAACTGATGTACCTTTGTCTTTGTCTGCGTCATTGTGTTGGTGGCCTTGCACCTGCTGTGTGTGCTGCCAAACGAGAATAACAAACACAGACTAACTTTTTAACTGGCTCATTAAAATCGAGGCAGCCACTTCAGCATCACATAAACATTCATATACATACACATCTGATGGTTCATGTGTAAATATTGTATTTTCTGCCTGTACAGAACGTGTCATTGCCAGACACGAGGTGGCTGAGGTAGAGCAGCGTCACAGCGAAGATGTCAGGTGGGACTCGTCACATCCGGTAAACAAAGACGACATGGTCATCATCTACAACAGGGTGCCCAAGACAGCCAGCACGTCCTTCACAAACATCGCCTATGATCTGTGCGGGAAGAATCACTTCCACGTCCTGCACATTAACACGACCAAAAACAACCCTGTCATGTCTCTGCAGGACCAGGTGAGCCCGTCCACCATTGTTGTATTTAGAATAAGAATCCTATTCAAAATATGTCAGGTCGACAGAAACTTGACTTCTCTTCTCACACAAGTATATTTCTGTCATTGTACTAATAATACTGTACTTACTCCAATAAATAAGCAACGATAGAAGTCCTTTTGTTGGCACAACAGATGCTCCGCTCATGACAGGCTTGTGGGCGCTTTGATCATCACAACTGAAAATCTGGAAGTATAAATAGGCCTGTGCTCTGGACAGAGCTGTGCTGGTTGTAACATGAAACATCTCTACATGAACATGGCTTTGATACTCTTTATGGTTATATAAAGGCTTTATTTATGAACTGCCTTAACTCACATCTGTTGGACATTGAACTTCACCAGTCTTGGGCTGTAAATTCTTCTGTGATGTTCTGAATGGTACCTGTTCATCATTCAGACCCTTCACTGAGTTATGCAGAGGAGTGAGCAGAGTATGCAGGGTGAAAGGATGGAAAAGGATGGAGTGCCGCAGTTTGTGAAAGACTACAAGGTCAGCAAATCAACCAATAGAGTTTGAGCTTCAGGTGTTTATTTCCCATATTGCTGTCACTCATTGAAGGTCAAGTTCCAGCAGTAAGTCATGGATGGATGGATGGTGCAGTCAGGAAGACGTCCACATTCCAACTGTCTTTATCTGAAGTGAAATGATCACCATGTGCTTCGACAGAAAGTGAGTGGACATGTAAAGATAAATGAAGCCGTATTTTTTTACCTTTGCATCTGTACTGTAGGCAACACTATTGTGACAATCTGCCTCCTGATAATCAGATGATCGGTGGAGAAAGGTCAAAATAAATGTTTGTGTAATGTTTTTATTTTTTTCTTCTTTCCTGCCTCATTAATCATCTCAAGATCCCTCAGTCTTCCCTTCTGTCCACTTGGTTGGGAACAGCTGGACTACACTGCTTAATTTTTAAAGTCTTTAACTTCAAACAGCTACATCAGTATTAACAATCTAATATATATATATATATATATATATATATATATATATATATATATTGGGGTATTTTTCAACAGAAGGAGTAACTTTGACTTTAGTTTGTTTGCTTTAGTCTGATCTTGCTGCTCCTTCTGTACTTTTACTTCAGTAGGGTCTGTATTTTGACTTTTAATAGAGTATTTGTGGTATTGGTACTTTTACTTAATGAAATAATCTGAATACTTCTTCCACCACTGATCTCTTCAAATTCCAACTGTGAGTCTAATATGTTGCAGAAGGCAATTAGTCATCATCTCATTTGGTCAGACTGTATAAAAATAGAGAAGAGCCATTCACGAGAGTTTTTCCACTGTAGGTCACTGTGACAGTAACAAAAAAATTAGAAATGAATGAAGTTATTGGTTGCCTTTGACGCAGGACATTTACATCCATCACAGTAATGATATTATATGGAGCTACATTAGGGTCAAAAGTTTTGTACTTGAAAACATAAAATCTGAAACTGAAATTTCAAGTTTTGATCTTGAATTTTGAAAAATACAGCAACGTATTCAAAATAAATATACAATTAAGATCAACTGTGGTAATTCTTTTGAATAAATTATTTATTTTCATTTTTCACTTTCATTTTTTTTTCAGTTGCATGTTTTATCTTTTCAGATTCAGATCTTATTTTTTACAGTTAAAAAAGAAATCTGTTTCAGATCTTTTTTTTCAGGTTCAGACTTTTGACCCAAATGTAGCTTGGGGGGCGTGGCATCAACTGAGAGGGGTGTGGAACCATGACAGACAGCTCAACCAAAAGGCTAGAGACCTTCCCCTATCACGTTGCCTTCAGGGAATGTAGGATCTACAACGATTCAGCAACACCATGTGATTGGCAGTGAAAAAACTGCTGTCAGTGACTTCCATTTCCAACTTCCACTTGCACCATGCACAAATATCCTGCACGGCAAAAAATGTTTTTCCACTATTTCCTATATATCAAGCATAAGAAATATACTCCTCCTCTTCCTCCTCGTCCCCACCATCGCATCATTTGAACCAAGTGAAATCAATTTTGAGTGGTTGTGTTTAATCAATGACGTGCGTTCTATTTGTATTTAGTTGTTGCCACTTTTACCATTTGAAATGGTTTAAGGTGACAGCAGACTGCAGAATTAGCTAAATGAGTTCAGGCAACTGAGAACTTTGTTCAACCAATGAGTTTGAACGTTTCAGCAACTGAGAAAAACTTTAACAAATATCAGACAATGCTGAGACAGTCCCCGGTGATATCCGTGCAGGCAGCTTAACAACTGGAAGTAAAATCCTGAGTCATCTTTGTCTCACAGATGAGATCAAGTTAAAACGCGGTCAAGTCTGTGTGAGAGGTCAGGTCACATCAGGTTTGTGTCATGTCAGTATGTGTGATAAATCTTTAAAAAGCAGAGACATGCCATCAACTTCAAGGCCTCCTAAAACCTTGAAAGAAGAGGAGAATGTGCAGCAGGAATAAAAACATGAAATGCTGATGCGCTGTTTTTGTTTTGACCACCGACGTCAGCAGATGCTGAGTATACCCCCCACTCATGCTCTTGTTTTAGGGGGCCTTTTGCCTTCAGTCTGGTCTGACAGTGATCATTTGGGTTGAGTTCATGTGGTTTCCTTGGTCAAGAATACTCTGCTGTTCATGCCATTCATTGTCCTGCTGTATTGTCCTAAAATTGGTAGGCTGTATGAAAATGGCAGAAGGCCTACGCTGTTTGTCTAAACTTAAACTCCCTCCTCTTCTTAGCGCTGAAAGTCAACGTTTTCCCCTCACACTTATTTCCATCTCTGCATGCTTGTTTTAACAATTGGCATAATCAAAAATAATATTTAATTTGAGTTATAATCTTACTTTTGCCTTTTGATTAATTGGACATGGATAAAATGTTCTTGGCATGCATTAATATTATACACAGTGAAAACGCCTCAAAGCTGCACTTGTGTTATTTTTGGTTGCTAGTGCTGATCTATTATCCTGACTGCCACCTCACAACTGGCCGTCCCCTGCACACGATAGAACAGACGAGGGGGAAGAATCTGTCTGCTGGCAGATCAGAGCACAACTCATTTTACAGCAGGAACATTCAAATATGGATCCAGGAATAGCATTTCGCTTAGCCAAAACTCTGGTTGCTGTGTTTGACATCGTCATATTTGTGCTCTCTCAGACCGCAGAGTGTGTGTCAAAGATAACAGTAATAAATAGAGGTGGTGTGCTCGTCTGTAGGAGGCCTGTTTACAGCTAAAAGCACAGCAGGTGGAAATTGGTTCTGTGTGATGTGAACTGATTGAGACATTTATTGGAACACTGCCACCTTGTTTGGATGTCAGATTTACAGCATTGAAACATTTTGTAAATTGAAGTAGTGGTTTTAGTTATACTGTAGACTGAGGCTGTAATTTCCACTGCAAAGCCTTATTTTAGCCCTGACAAACTCTTTTAAAATCCTCTAAACATTGTCCTCTGTCCACTGTCCTGCCACCATAATCCCAACCACAGACTAAAGAATGGACAGCGAGTATGGACACAGGTGTCTGAAGCACCACTTTGAAGCAGTGTCTGAATAATCTAAAAATCTGACTTCAGATGGGGGTTTTCCCAGAGGGGTTCAGACAGGATCAGGCGCCGCAGCAAAAACTGAGGTCTTTCAGTTCATTTCAGTGGGGGTCATGCATTTCTGCACCGGCAGTCGGCAACGCAGGGGTTGCCACAAACAAACGCACAGGTGTGCGGGAGAGAAGTTGAGCCATATTCAACTTTTGGGAAACCGGAGCCCCATGTCATGCTCCACAAGCCAATAAAAAAATGTCAGTCAAACTGGAAAACGCCCACCGGAAGACGTCCATGGGAAGGAAAACCTTGTTTACCATGGAGCGTAAAGATTTTGCATTCATGTAGCAATGATGGAGAGACTAATCGCTACAATCTACTCATACCCAAAGATCGCGGAGAGGAAATGAAGGAAAAGCTCTGGGTCAAAGTTCTTATGGTTGTCTTCTTCTCTGTTCTTGGCGGGAACAGAGTCGGGTTCACTACTGCCACCTTCTGGTTTGGGACAGTAATGTCACCAAAATGACATCCTGCACCGAGCCAAATAGCGACACGCCCCCTCCACACTCCCCCACCACGGGTTGCTGGAATCCCTGATCCTGTCTGAATGCGTGCTTAGAGCGAGTGGTGGGAGGCTCAGTGGAGGTGTAAAATTCATGATATATCCCCACTCTGTGCTGTAATACTTTAGTTTGGTTCAACCTGTTCTTACTGTTGTAGCATAACTCCACCAGTTCATTCAAACTTAGCTGTGCTTGAACTACCACGCAGCTAGTGTAACAGGCTGTGGGAACATCAACAAAACATGAGTTTAAGTTGGGTTAGTGCGTTAACAATACAGAGATGAATGCACAAACCAGTTACTTTTTACTTGACTCCACCACCACTTCTAAAACCAAAGACCCTTTGAGTGAGCTGATTGGCTGCCTCACGAGCTCATCTGCTAAACTCATCAGCCTATTTTTTTCTTTGATCCACAGTGAGTTTTTTTTTTTTCACTATAGAATAATGTCGACACAGACTCACTTCAGTCTCTGAACGTGTGACGATGGGAAGTCGAAGCCTCTCTTACCTCTCCATCCCAGTGTTTGTCTTGTTGCTGTGTTTTCCCTGCTGCTCCATAATTAGTTTCCATTATCTCTGTCTACAGGTGCGCTTTGTCAGGAACGTCACCTCGTGGAGAGAGATGAAGCCTGGCTTCTACCACGGCCACGTGGCTTATCTGGACTTTTCCAAGTAAAGCCCTTCATTTCCCGTAATACCATTAATATCCAGATTAGTTAGAGACAGTTACCAAGGCAGATAAAGCGAGGTCATGTATTGATTGCTAACGTGTTCTTTAGTGTTGATTAATTGCATTGTTGTCCTTATCTTCCTTGACACTATCATTTCACCAATCACAGGTAATTATCCTAATGGTGCAAGAGTTCCTCACTGAGAAGAGACCCGTTAACTCTTAGTGTCGCTTCTCCCCGAAGCTGCCACTCGCTCATTGATGGACAGGCTGATGCTTTACTGCAATAAATGTTATTAATTAGGTGGCAGCTTCATGTTCTGTTGGAAACAAGGCCTCTAGTGTCTGTTCAGTGCAAATAAAATACACGTAAACCCTTTTCTTTTTGTTAGATACGGGGCGAGGGGTAAGCCGATGTACATAAATGTAGTCCGGGACCCCATCGAGCGCCTGGTGTCATACTACTACTTCTTACGTTTCGGAGACGACTACAGACCGGGTCTGCGGCGGAGGAAGCAAGGGGACAAAAAGGTCTTTATTTATTTTTTAGTTCAAATGAATCCGTTGTTTCAGGGTCTATCATTTGTCCACGCATGAATGTATGCTAATGTTTCTGTTGTCTTTCAGACCTTTGACGAGTGTGTGTCATCAGGGGGGTCTGACTGCGCTCCTGAGAAGCTCTGGCTGCAGATCCCCTTCTTCTGCGGCCACCATTCAGAGTGCTGGTGAGTGCTGGCTGCACCTGCCTCATCACAAACGGAACACAATCACAGTAAATGTCTGGAATTAATGTAATCCCAAAATCCAGAGTTTTGATAATAACTTGAAAATGAACAGTTGAACAGCAGGTGGCTGTTGGATTCATTTACATTTGGCCAGAGATGGTTGTTTGGAAGAAACACCACTCCAAATTTCTGATGTTTGAAAAAATTAAGGCATGCACTTGTTTTTGCTGTTGCACTGCATTACAGAAAGTGGCAGTGTGTTTAAAGTTTGATCTTAGGAGTCATCATCAGAATCATTCTGGACAGTAAACCCCACCAGGAGCATTCCAGAAGCGTTTGGCCCACCAGACTTTGTTAACTTGCTCAGATTTTTTTTTTTTTCTGGTTTAGTTGCTTCTAAATATGTAAATATGCTACATAGTTAATTTGTTTCCCTTTTGGCAGTTTTATTTTGAAAATCAACAGGACACTCTCTTGTTTCTGTGTCTGGCTTCCTTGATAAACAATGACCTCATCATTTATCCTTTTCTATATTACTCTAATATAACCTGTCCCTGCAACCACCATGTCACTCATGCTACCTTGCTAACATAGCAGTCAGTAAGGTATGTAGCCTTTTATTATGCATAAACCTGCCCCTGTCTGTAGATGAACAGGGTGTATGCTGTCATGGTGGTGGTATGAATGTTTTCTAAGGTGGTGTATGGTGTAATCCGTGCAACGATGTCGATGATCCAACTTATCCTCTAGTAATTGCATAATGGTCGTGGATCGAAAGAGCATTCATTCATCTTCGTTTTCTTTTGCAGATTATCTTTAAATATGGTTCAACTTTATGATACATTTGGTTGGAAACAGCTGTGGTTATTGTCACATTTTCATTTCATACATTTATGGTTATATAATCGTTATAGAATTTTCTATCCTTAGGTTACACAAGGTCACGGGCCTTGAGGTCCTCAGCAGTATTAACTGTTTGGCTTTGATTGGGAACAGTAGGTGCCATCCTATCTCAACACTGTGGTGGCCAGGGTCGAAGAACTCTTGTGCTGCATGCTTAGACATAAAAGATAGCTTGGCATTGACATTCCAATCTGCATAAACAGACATCTGTGTCTCCAGACTAGAATATGTTGACAATAACACCTGCATGGGTAAAAGCATTCTCTTTAACTAATTCTGGGCGTTTAGTATTTGTGGTGTTATCTTGGGGTTTAAAGTCTATCCACCAGCATGAGTTCAGCAGAATGTGAGACCGACTCAGGCACTTCTGATGTACCTTGAGAGTGTCTCTAATTCTCCTTGGCCAAATGTCAATAAATAATACAGCATAAGACATCAGAGGCTCTTGAGCACTGACCTCACCATTGACCTTTGACTTCAGCAATTTCTCCACAACAATAACAATACATATAACATATAATTATAACTATATATAACTAACAGCTGAACAGCTGAGAAAAAAAGAAACCCTGTAAATGTATATCAAGCATAAGCAAATGCATAATTGTAGCCTTTACCAGTATGTTTGTCTATGAGGTCAGATCAGATGATGCTAATATTGTGTTTGCTGCTTTGTGTGCAGGAATGCAGGCAGTAGATGGGCCCTGGAGCAGGCCAAGTATAACCTGGTGAATGAGTACCTGTTAGTTGGAGTGACTGAGGAGCTGGAGGACTTCATCATGATCCTGGAAGCAGCACTGCCACGCTTCTTCAAGGGAGCCACAGAGCTCTACAGAACCGGTACCAACACACAGCACACATCTCCTCACAGTCAGCTTTTGCTTTTGACTTCTGTTGTTATTGTTGTTGTTAAATCACTATCAATCAAGTGAAGCATTATGTTGAGCTTTTCATGCTCAACACTGTTATTGCTGCTGTAACCCTTTGTTTCTTACTAACTTATGTTCCTCCAGGAAAGAAGTCTCATCTGCGGAAGACCACCGAAAAGAAGGCCCCCAACAAAGAGACAATAGCCAAGCTGCAACAGTCCGACATCTGGAAAATCGAAAATGAGTTTTATGAGTTTGCACTCGAACAGTTTCAGTTTGTGCATGCCCACGCTGTCAGGGAAAAAGATGGAGAACTTTATGTCCTGGCCCAGAGCTTCTTCTATGAAAAGATCTACCCCAAAGTCAACTGAACGTGTAGTCAGAAAAGAGTGACATGGGCTGCATGGGGACTTTGTCTATTAGAAGTCATTCACACTGGGAGGAAAAGACACAAGTTCACCAAGTGGTGGTGGCGAACCCTCAAATGCTTTTTAAGGGACTCAAATTTTGACCTCTTTCAGGTGGGACTGTGGAATTTCTACAAAGAATGTGTCTAATTGTTTTTTTTTTTTATTGCTGGTGCAGCTGTTGAGAAAAGCGAACGTGGATCAACTTCAGTCTGAGCTGTAAGAAAGAATTCAAGCCTACAGCAGAGTGAAACAGTCACTTAGTGTGATAGATCTCAAAACCCACAAGCAGCCTTTGATTTATGAAGTCTTGTGTTTGGTTTTTTTGTGGCCGTCAAGATAAAAGCAGCAAAACTGTAGTTCAACAAGTTTGAACGCATCTTTAACTTTGATTATTTTCTGACTGAGAGATTTGAAGACAGTGAGTCGAGAAAGCTCTTCACTGTTGTATGTTTTCGCACAGTACGTTTTAGGTGCACAAATTCTTGTTTACACTGACAAAAGATAAAACTAGAAAACAAAAGATATGAGCTGCATTTGTACATACTGTATTAACATGCAGTGAACATGTTTTTGGACCAAACAGTAGCAACAGAATTTAGATTGGACCATTGCATCCTTTGGTGCGTGACTAGTCATTTTTTATCCCACTGAGATGTTCTCAATTTTTTAGACATGTTTAACACAACGTGTCAGTATTTTATTACAGGAATCATGCTGTGCATCTTTGATATATCTGATAGAGCTGATGATATATCTGATGGAGCAGGAGAAGTACAGGGTTTACCAAGCTTTGACGTGGTCACAGGGTCATATTTAGCAGAATGAGACAAGGCCAGAGGTCGAACTGATAGTGCCTTTATTACACCCTGTAGAACGTTTCTTTATTTGTTACAATCTACAGTCATGCTTTCATTTCTGTGTGTATTTTTATGAACTGCAGGTTCCGTTTCTCTTTTGTTTCACACTCACCTTTTTAACAAGCTAAACATAAATGCATTCTTGAAAATGATCCCTTGTTGTTTGTGTCTGAAGTTGTTTGTGGCATGTTACCCCTGATGGAACTAGCAGGAAGTAGTTTGGAGCATGTCTTTCATTAGGTATCACTGTGAGGCAGTGACACCAACTTACCGCACCACACCACTATATTTCCCATAGTGCAATTTGGCAGCATCTTTTGTTAAACCTTCCTGCCCTTTTTGACATTTATGATGATATGATTACTTAATTTAGCAAACATTTGCTAACTTGCAGCAAGCACAAAGTATGGCTCATGCTGATGAGACTGTGATTGAAATACTAGCAGGTAGTACATTTCATGAACAAAAGTTAAAGTAACGTTATCTAGGAATTGGTCATTTATGCAATTTAGCCATCCTTGGCTGGGAAATAAAGCCAATGCAGAAGTGCCAAATACTGCAGTTCCTCGAACAGCCACTTGAGTCTGGTTACAAAAATGTGTTAGTCTCCATAAGTCCCCATGTTAAAATGTCCAACATTCATAGCAGAAATAAACATGTTTACAGCCTGGTACAAAAAACAGTTTTGGTCTCTATAGCTAATTTCCTTGTTCATGACAACTGTACTGAGGGGGAATTTATATACAACTCAGGCTTAAAGTTATGCAGAATTAACAGCACCTTGATTGACAGGTAGGCGCTGTTACAGATGGCTTGATCGAGCAACCAGGCATCATTCAACCTAGCTCGGCTCACCTAGCTCGGTCCTTTTTTCTTCTTAGCTTCCTCTGACGTCAGCTTTGTTCACAGAAGTGAGATGAGCTTACATTGTCTACTTGCCTGACTCCAGTTGTAGCATGATACTCACTATGCTATCCTCAGAATTCAACATGTTACCAGTCAGTGCAACACAGAGAAGTTACATAATGTCAGTTTAAGGGATTACCAACTTAATTACAATTCACCTGAGGGGAACATTAACAGTTGTAGGAAATTTCATGGCAACTCAACATCAGTGTGACGGTAGAGGAAGTCAGGGGATCACCAAAGTCAGTATGATTCATCCTCCAAATATGTATTGATTTAATTATATACAACTACTGGAAGGATTGTTGAATGGATGGATTGATATTTCAGTCTTGTCCGGGTAAAACATGCTGACTTTAACCATGTTCTAAACACCATGGATCCTACATTTTTCAATCATAGAAATGTTTGGTCTATAAAATGTCTGAAAATGGTGAAAAATGTTGCAGTGTCTGTCTGACTAAAAAAAATGATATTAAGTGTTCATATTCAGATATTTTTCAGTAATCATAGAAAGAAAAAGAAGAAGATGGTGCCAAGTAACGTTTGCCAACAAATGGATGATCAAAATAGTTTTTTGTCCATCTAGACAATGAATTGAATGTTTGTATATTTCTGTGGAGGCTTCATGTTTGTAGTCTTTTTTTCTCTGGAGATTTGATTTCATCCACTACATGGGGGCATTGACTGCTCCCATATGTGGACAATCAGGGCATGTTTTTCACCATTTTTCTCTTGCACTGATTTACATGAGCCCAGTCACTCTTGACTCCATTTCTCGTCTTTTGGCTCCATAATTACAGAATAATTGCTTCGCTATATCTTACTCAACAGGGAGTACTTAACCACTGAAACCGTGAAATAACAGACTGGGACGGGATGATCTGCTGAAGTCAGCACTATTACCAACTCTTGCCTCCTCTCTGATGGGAGAATAGACAGGAGGGAGGGAGAGTGTCTGCAGGGAGAAGCGCTCGCATGCTCCACCAGTCCACAGCCTGTTCTTGTGTCTACACAGAGACGAGCACAAAGGCCCCAACCCATATTTGATGCTTTGTGGCCATGGACACAAGGAGAGGCTGCCCGTCTCAGAAAATAGAACTCAATTAACAAGTTTAGCTGCAGGCATATTGGAACATTGTTTCATTAACGAGATGAATACAGTCTGATAATTACTTCATCTCAATTAGAAAAAAAAGGCTACACTCTATATTGATTGTGGCTGATGAGCTTGAAGGTTAATTAAGAACACAATATTTCAAAAGTCTCTTCTGCTTTGTTGTGGGAACTGTTTTTTGGTGTTTTGTAAGGACTGCGTAGGTCTTCCTGCTTGATTTTATCTATTCAACTAAAGGTTTGTCTTTTGTTTCAGCAAAATAACCTCCTCCCTCCCCCCTAACCTTGACGCCAGTCTCTGTTTGAAGTGTACAATTTGGCATCAGTTTCTGTCTCTCGCTTCTGCTGTGAACCACTAGAGGGAGCCCTGGTCCTTCTGAATGCCTCCTCAGAGCCGCATGGGAGCTTCGACTGACTGAAACGGTTCACCAAGCCCCCATTAATGCACCTGTGCAAAGCCAAATGGAACAAACTAATAGTGCATTACCATTAACAATACAAATTACACCATTAGCCACACTTGGCTCTCAGGCCTTGTGATAGCTATAAATAGTTTCACTTGGTCTTGGACAATTTGTGCTGTACTTGCATAATGACAGCACTCAAATTAATTCATGGTGTGCAAATGGAGTGCCCATATTGCTGCATGTTGTGAAAGGGTACATTTTGGGCTTTTTTAATGATGTGACTCTTCCTGCAGAACCACCTTTGCAAGAGAAATTGATCAGCGAGGGCCGTTAGGGCGACAGCCCTAACATAAGTAAAACGTCTCCATTACAACCCATCTAGAGCATTTGATCCTGTTATTGCTGAAGCTGTGCAGAGTAATGACCTCTTTTTGTCAATGAAAGTTGGCTGGAGTACTAGAAATGGCCCTCTGGATTGGTTTTGGACCCTTTTTCAGCGGACCATAGGAGACCCAGCACAGTTTTTGCAGCTAGCTGACCTCAAAGTGGTTTCACTACTGCTCCATAAAACAAACAGAGCAGAGCAAAGGCAGCTTGACTGCCCCTCACTGGGACTGTGGACAGGACCTTAAAGCGCTTAGCCAAAGGGTACCATTATGTGTACTACTTTTCACTGTGTTTTATGTAAATGCGCCATGCTGAAATGGAAGGTAAAATTAAGCCAGCATGTCAAAGGCACTGGGCCAAGAAAACTTTAAGTGTTTCTGATATTCCTATTTTACTGGAGTCTGGTGTAGATGATGGATTGTAGCTGATGGGGGTAGAAAACGATGGAAGCTATCAGCATCATAAAGCATTGCCATATTCATCCATTTATGGTTTCTTACACATTGACATTTGATGATGTCAAAAGGATAGTTAAACAAGACTAACAGTCTACAGCCGTGCTACCAGCTCTGTGAGGCTGAATTTAGGCACACTGTAGCCCCAGTTTGTGCCTCTCATTCATTAGTGTCTGATTCCACAACCCAATCAAGGACCAATGTTGGTCCCCAGATCCCAGTCTGAAAACCACTGCTCTAAAGATTCATTACCTGGTGACATACATGAGAAGCACACGATGGGGCTAGCAGTGGTGCTTTGAGCTCTACATCAGTATGTCAACACACATACAATGAAAATGCTGATTTTTAGCAGTTTTTACAGTGTTCACCGTCTTAGTTTGTTTAGTACTTTTACACAAAGTTTAAAGCCATGAGATCACCAACATTACTGCATTGCATCCTGAGAAGAACATCAGCGTCAGGTCCAAATCTCATTGCAATCCATCTAATAGTTGAGTCATTTCACTGATGGTGGTTATAGAGCAGAAGTTAGTACCAAAGTCGGTAGGATCCATCCTCTGGGAACCATGCATGTTTTATCCCAATCCATCTTTTAGATGTTATATATGTATATTTTAATTGTGAGCTGTTGGCGACTAATGAAAAGTCAGAGGATCAGGCAGTAGGGTTTATCTTCTGAATGACTGCACAAATGTTCATGACAATCCATACAATAGTTCTCATTTCACAAAAAAACAAGAACCTCACGGTAGGGCTAGAAGTAAATGGGCACCTTTCTAATCTCGCGACCACTCAAATCTCATATCTCATTCACACACCGATGGCATCAACTGCCGTCAGTTTTAGGAGCTAACCATTCACACAATTCACACAATTTGGGGTTCAGTCTCTCGCTTCAACATGCAGACTGGGATCGGACCACCGATCATATGATTGGTGGATGACACCCTCTACCTCCTGAGCCACAGCCGGCATAACCAAAGTTTTTTCATTGCATCCTCTGGGTATCATGAATATCGCTGCAAAATTTCACAACAATCCATCAAATGGTTATTCAAATCACTCAGTATGAACCAAAGTGGTGGAGTGAGCAACAGACAGATTGACATTACAGTCCCCACAAATCACAGACAACACTTAACTTGAGCAGTAATCCATGCAAACCATGACAGGAAGACAATAGTGCAATAAGACTCTTTTTATAGATACACTCTTATCAATTAAAAAGAACATGGGCAGGAAGATCACATCCATCATTTACATGTACTGTAGGAGTACATGATGTAATACATAATGGACAACATGAGCCTGTGAGCACAACAGGGAGGTTGACCCTGTACAGGAAACTCTCTGATACTCTTAATTAGATTGCTGTATTGTAGTTTGACCTTGGCGGAAGACACTCTACACTACTCTCTCTCTCTGTCTCTCTCTCTCTCTCTGTCTCTCTCTCTCTCTCTCTGCCTGGCAGACTGAGAGCACATAGTGGTGCATGGGCATTTTCTCCTGGAGGGTAGGAGAGAAATGCAATCAGCAATTCAATCGTGGCCATTGTGTAGCAGTGCTGATGAGCTTTGCAGAGTAGATAATGGATTAAATTATTTATCCCCCCCCCCCTTTCTCCCCACCCTCCTCCTCAGTGCTTATTGTTGCCTCCTCTTTGTGTTGCTACAGCGGTACACAGACGTAGGTTGAAGGCCTAGATCACTTGCTGCCTTTCATAGATCTAATTTTTCTAATTAGCGCTTGAATGCAGAATGTTCTCTCCCCCTTTACCCCCTGCCTCCGCTGCCGCGTTCATTGTCAGATACGTTCCATGAGGTGAGCATGTGAACCTATCAGCGTCCAATTCAATGACAGAGAATACCACTGAACCACCACATCGCCATCACTCCTCCCCGTACTTCTCTTACTGAAACGCTAAATGATCTTGATAATAACCTAATCAAGGACAGTTTCTTCAAATGAATGCTGTTCGGCTGTAGCAGCTGTGCAGAGGACTAGCTGATCTGGGATCAGGAACACTTTGACCAAAATGTCACTCCTCTAAATGTTTTTAATTATGCAGTGACCATATGGAGGAGATAGGACAATCTATACATGATATTGATTTTGTGTTATTCAATATGCACTATGACTGACATACAGTAATGCTACGACAGCTGTCAACATCATTATCAGTTCATCATCAGCACTTCTTTAAATACTCTAATGTGCTGCTGATTGTTCCAGTGAAGTGTCTCAGCAGCAAAGAGGAATTAGAAAACAGATGCATTAAAATTCAAATGAGGAGCTTCTATTATAAACAATATGAAGGATGAAAAGTAATACAAACCACACTGTAAATGCTCAAAATAAGAATGTTGATCAAAAATAAAGTGTCAGCCAGTAGCTGAAACAATAGAAGTTTTATAAAACTGCAGATCTGTAAGGTTTAAGTCATTTGACTAAAATATGTTCTAACGATGAACAATTTCATGACATCTGTTTAGGTTTTTTTTTTTTTTTTTCTTAAATTTGCCTTAAGGACAGGCTGTGACTGGCAATATTTTATATTTTAGTTATTCATCAAATCCCATGAAAACCCTGTCACTCAAATCTTTCTGACATCTCTACCCTGTTATTAGCGCTCAGCAGCCGAGCCCATTCGCTCCTACAGTGATGTGTTCATGTTAATGAAGCAACATGTCACCCGGCGTAACAGTGTGACTCACTGAAGGAGCTCTGTGGCACAGAGGGAGGCTTCGGATACACAGACAAGACTTGTTAGCAGCGTTGACTCGTTGTTGGTTTTTGTTCTTTTTATGTTGACAAGAGAAAATATAGAATATCACCAAACTTATCCTTTAAGATGTGTTCATATTCAATCTCTAATATGTTACAAGTTACAAGTTACAAGTTACATAGTTGGAAACTCAGGGAGAGAGCCAGTGAGAGACAAAGAGAAGCAGAGATGGTGACACTATTATTTTATAAAACGACAGTTTTTATTCAGGAGTCTGGCTGTACGATCTAATCAAAGTAAATCATGTCTAAGTCCAACAGTTGGAGACTATATATTACTATTATTAGTAGTATCAGTACAAGCTGTAGTACAGTCCCTTGTATATACAGTACATTTGCATACATGCATTTGTCTCAGTGAACATCCAAACAAGCAAATTCATCTTTCCACTGTTGAGATCAGGCCTGTGTGGCAGAGCTCGTTCCTCTTCCCTAACAGCTAATACCCATTTTAGAGTGTTGACAGATGATGCAACTGTTGTGGTCACATCCAAAAAAAAAAGTGCCATCAGTGTCTCACATGCAGACGGGAGTGATGCAGACTCCATGTCTACAAGCACTCCCTATTATTCTTGTTGTGGCCGGTGGAGGCTTGCATGTACTGTAAGTTCCAGAGCAATGTGGCCTGCTTGTGTTACATACTTTTGTGGGCCGCCTCCCTGACAACTGGCAACAAAGGATCTATTGAGCAGAGGCAGCGACGAGGGGCTTTGATGGGTAATCTGCATGCGTTTGTAGAGGGAAACTGGAGCTGGGTTGAAGGAAACAGGTGCAACTAATTACAATATCCCCAGTCCTCTTTTCCTCTGGATTTCCTCCTGCCTTCTCTCCTTCTTTCATTTTCTTTATCATCCTTGTTTTCCTTATTGTGAAATCTTTTGCTAGGGTAAAATTCCCTAATGAGACTTCACTATACACACACACACACACACATGCTGCAATAACACAGTGTTCGGCTTCATTCGCTTCCTCCTCACAGGTCAGACATCAAAGTGGAGACGTGAAATCTATGAGGGAAGTAACAGGAAGACGTTTTAATTTAATACTTCACACTGCACATGTTACTGCTTTGTTCTTTGCACGTCATCAACGCGTTTTCCAACCTTTGATAAACTGAAAGCGGGTGACACGCTCACTACAATACAGTACCTCGCATGTATTCTGCGTGAACAACTGTGTGCTTACAGGCGATCTACACAGCAAAGTAATTGAAATCTGAGGGGTTGCTAAAGCACCTGGCACTGAGAGTTACCTCTACAGTAGATGTGATTTCCAACATGTCAAGTATCAAAGCTCTATTGCTGAGTCCAGCACTGAGCTCTAATACATGAGGCCATTCTGTGTAGACACACTTGATATAAATTTAAAACTGGATCCATGATCAGACCTTTTGCTTCCAAATGTCTCCTTTCCTCAGAGCTTGATTTGAGCAGAGGCCATTGGCCAAATCCATATAGATAAATCATAAAAATAATCTGCTCAATACATAATACATGTGTTTGGCACTCTGTATACCCTCTGTATTTTAAAATCATAAGAAGTTTTTTTTAAGGAGTTACAGGCTTATATTCAATTTGGCAGCGTGCAGTAGGAGGGATTTCCATGTTGATGTTGAGTCTGACACAGAATTGACATAAATTGACCATTCACTAAATAGCTTAGCAACTGTAACTTGGCAAGCCAATTTTTGGATTTCTCTATATGCTGAAGCAGTGTGAGTATGGTAAGCTGCACAGGATAGTATGTCTAGCTAACTAGCTTACTACCTGCAATTAATCTGATATGCCATGGCGCCATGTTGGCAGCCAGTTACAGTAGCTGTTTTGTGTAAAAACTGTTTTTTGTACCAGGCTGTAAACATGTTCATTTCTGCTGTGAAATTGGACATTTTAATATGGGCGCTTATGGAGGTTTAAATGTTCTGTAGCCAGCCTCAAGTGGCTGTTTGAGGAACTGCAGGCTTCATTTCACAGCCACGGAGTTTGGCACTTGGTAGAGATTTATGATTTGCCTGTTTTCTGTCTTACTTCATAATACATAAAAAAAATAAAGCCACAGCTCTTTTGCTTGCACTCAAAAGCAACTGTTAGTGCTAAGCAGTGCTAGCATACTCTCTCACAGTGATCACAGTGCTGAAGTGAGGAGAGGAAGTGCAGTTCTAGTGCAGAAAAGATGGTGCAAGCCATGTGTACCATCTTCTATCTGTATTTTGGGGGCATGTGAACGTGTATGAATGGTTAGCTCCTCAAACTGATGAGCAGTTGGCACCTTGCATGGCAGCCAATGCCATCAGTGTATGAATGTGTGTGAATGGTAGGGCTGAACGCTATGGACAAAATTACATATCACAATATTCATGTCAGATATCTCGATCGATACGATACGATATGACTATGTGTTCAGTGAAAACTAAGCATTTTCCAGAAAAATAAAAACATGATAATACAAAGGGATGTAGAAAGCGCAGTTTTGTAACTCACTGTCAATCATTAACATTAACATAAATGAACAAGTCACCAATTAGAAATTAGAAATCAAACATTTTACTGCAGCTCTCTTTAACAATAAATAACAAATATATTATGCAGCTGGTGGAAGGTGGCAAGCTTCTTCAAAAGACCCACTGCCAGTGCCACACTACCAGTGGATCCCTCCTTGTACAGTACGTGGTGGTGTTGCTTCAGGTGGTGGAACATACTTGTTGTGTTGCCATGCTTCGTCTGAACTTCTGCTAAGCAGGACTGGCACAATGCGTCGCTCTGGTTGACATCTTCTTTTTGAATCCAAAATACCTCCAAATAATGGAGGATGACTTATTTTTTCCCACTAACTCTGCACATTCTGCACCGGTCTTATCTTCCGCACTTATGTTTCTTTCTCATTTCCCCGCTGTGTAGTGTGTGTCTCTGTCTCCCTCCCTCAGATGTTTGTCACTGGCTGGCTTCAGCTGTCGATCCACGGCAAGCGTGAAATAAGGTTTGTGGTTGGCTGGCCTGAGCTGTACATTTGAGGGCAAGCAAATGATACCTGTGACTATCTGAGCTGTACATGCAGGGCAATATCGTTGGTTTTGCGACATTAATATTGCGAATGTTCATATCGCGATAACGATACGATAACAATATATTGTTCAGCCCTAGTTAATGGGTGAATGAGATATGTAGTATAAAAGAGCTTTGAGTATTTACCATATCATGGGGGATGTAAGATCACTCCCTAATAAGATGGAGGAGCTAATGGTGCTAACCAGGCTACAGAGGGAGTACAGAAACTGTAGCCTCACAGAGATGTGGCTGAATGAACTGAGGACTCTGGATGGCTTTCAACTTGTCAGAGTGGACAGCTGTAGACATACAGGAAAACAGGGAGAGAGGGACTATGGCACACAGCAGAGGACTCAGACTGTTGTGTCTGTGGCACATGCTCAGTTGAGCCACCAGGGCGGCCCTATTGAGTTTTTTTTTTTTTTAATCAACATTGTATATTTTGAGGCAAGGAGCAAAGAATCCAAACTCTATCTTATCTTATCTTAATAGTTACGGTCATGTATTGCTAGTCTTGGTCTCTCTGTTGCATAAGACGATCCCAGTTGTTACCCAAGATAGCGTCTATCCTTTCTATTCTAAAACAACTTTAAGGATACGTACAATAAAATATAAATCCATTTTCCTGTCAGCTAATGACATAGCTATCAGATCTTTAAATTCGCCCATATCATACTGTATATGTCAAACCAGGACTAAGTTACTGTTCCATGCAGTACAAAAACATCTTTGGCTTCAGTCTTTTATGATATATCATGTATGCAGTCAAGTGCATATTTATGACCCTCTGCGTGTTTGTGTTTCAAATCGAGCAGACAATAATTAGCTAGTTAACAAGCTAGCCACAATACATATTTTAGTTACAGTTACAGTCATACTGTAATGATGAGCATTACCGTGAGAAATTAGAAATTTGTTGTGAAACTAAGAATTTTGAGTTGTAAATGTGTCACTGTTATCATTTTAAACCATGTGCCATGTGAAAACGCAAAGCTTGGCAGATGTAGCAACAGTAACTAAAGGGGGCGGAGCTTAATGAATGTTGATTTAGTTACATTTTTTTGTTTTATTGTCCAGCATAACATTCAGTGCGACCGACATACAATATGGTGGCAAGTAAATATGCTGTGATGTACTTGTAATACAGTGACAGAACACATTCATTCATTACACTGTATATGCAGTCATAGTTTTCATTAGGCACAGCACTGAGGATTAAAGTACAAAAAGTGAGACTTATTCTTTAATATGGTCAGTATGAGTGTGTGTCGGTGAAGCAGAAAAATGACTTGTCTGTTTGACACAAAAGACAGAGCTGGCTGTTAATTGATGCCCTTAGATCTCTGTCTTTTGTTCTTCTTTATCTCGTATTCTAGTCCTTGAGCTCTCCTTTATATCAGTATATGATCAAAATATGGAGTAATTCATTTGTAGTTCTGTGTCACGTGGTTTCATTCGCTGCAAATATAGTCAAAGACATTCAACAAAAGGTGCTGAACTTATGCAGTCCCTCTTGTGCATGTTGGAGAGTTTGTACTTGCATTTTACCGCCTTTACAATCAGTCATTATAATCTTTGTGGACACAAAGGAAAAAAGGCTGTTATTTAATTATACAGATTCATTCAGTTCATGGTGAGTGAGTCACATTAAGACAATTCAAAGCCTGCTATCTTCCAATAACACATTCCAAAGTCTCTGTTTCATGCAGGGTGCAATATCTTCTCGTGCACTGCCACACCTCCAGGACAGATTAGCTCCATCTATGTGTGTGGGGGGAGGAAAGGAAAACAATCTTGCACTAACAAAACCATTATTAGTTCATTATGAATTAGAGAGCCACATCTGCAACTAATACATGGCCAGGTGGGATTTGTAAAGAGAGTACAGTGTGGAGTTTGTTCCACTAATGCATTATAAACACTGCGAGAACATGTGGCCTTTGAGGTTATAGTTACACTGGATGTGGAGCTTGATGTTGCTCAGATATAATGTTTCTCACATGGGTCAACATTTTTCAATTAAACAATCTGGGATGAAACGAAGCGGTGCCTTTGCTTTTGCTCGCAGACAGCTTTCATTTCAGAGCTTGAGTCTCACTTTTGTCCACTTTTTATTAAATTTCAGGACTTGAATTCTCCCTTTTCTCTGTCTGCTTTTTGTGGCAGTCTCGGTCCATTTGTGAATGAATAGCACATTAATCAAATCCAGGGATAAAGACAAAAGAATGGCCACAGCTAAAATGCTGAATGTTTTACCCTGCATAAGAAGATGAAACATATCTATAAAGCAATCAGGAGCATATTTGTTGCAGCTAGAGTTAAGACAACATTCATCTAAATTCCATTTAGCTCTTAGCTGTCCTGTCAACTCTGTGACTAGGAAGGTGGGTAAAAGGCCATTTTCCCAGGCTGCTCAACCAGACTTTGGCTTGAAAGAGAAGCACTGCAATGAGAGAAAAGGGACATCAAAATTGGCCTCTTTTCATCAGGCCCTGGTATGATCCCCATTTGCCTTTCTCCGGGCGATCCGTCAGCAAGCCTTGATCAAAAAGGGATACGTCTTCAAGCATTCCCCCTTTCTAAGAGATGAGTGTCCCTCACTGTCCCACTGCAATCACTTCCTGTGAGCCAGGAAGCCCCAAACAAAGGCCTGCCTCTTTCTCCCGGCCAGCATGAGCGCAGAAAAAGAAATACAACACATATTTATGAGATTATCTGGCATCTCACGTTTCATTATAATGAAAGAAAGAATTGTTTCTGCCTCGCAGAGTTGAAACATGTGACACCAGGAAATGGTTTGGTGCTGTTACTCTCTTGTCTAAGAGGAGGAGTGTATTTTTTTGGCAAGAGGGATATGTGATGATGCTATTCAGAAACTGGTCGGACAGTTTGGGATCAGCAGGGGAGGAAGGCCACATGCAGTCTGGAGAACTATAAAGATGCAATGGAAATGTTCTCATATGCCACAAATTAGATTAATAATGGTATTACCTTATTGCCCTCATTCACTAAAATTCTGAGTATATTTTAGATGAGCAAACTGAACTTTTTCCGAGGCAGCAGCTGTAGCCTAAAAGCGAGAGAAGTAGGTTTGTATCTGTTGGACTTTCCACACCAGCTGGGAAACTCTCAGTGCTGAAAAGGAATGAGTAATGTTTTTGCCTCCAAAAACAACCACTTTGCTCCCATTTGTTCCGCTAATGCTGCTCAAAGGCCAAAAACAAGATGTCTGTGGTTACAAGACCAAGAAAAGAACATGCCTACTTAGCAAAACCTCTCCCATGATAAATAAAGGTATAAGCAGCCGCAGGGACACTTGCTCTGCCTGTGTTTGCTCTGGGTGCCCGAGTGACACAGACACTCCGTTTCAGTGGGATCATCTGAGGCAAAAACCTGCAGCTACAAGGCTGCTTTAAAGGAGATGTCCTTTCGACTTTGCTCCATGGTTCACATATGGATCATCTACAGTGTGTGTGCTGAGGCTATTTTTGGCACTTAATTGTTGAACTTTATATATTCCTGCCCATTTGCATACTGTATATGTCCATACATAAGATGACTGCAGTAGCAGCTGCACCCTTTCCACACTTAAAAGTAGGTCAGAGAGGGCAAGAAACATGTGCAGTAGGTGTATATGGTAGGTCAATGATGATGTATGAAATAAAATAGCTTACATATAATAGCTATATATATATATTCCACAGATTAAAAATCCATAATAAATGACAATGTCCACATTGTGGAAACAATGTTTTTCAGTCTGGAAATGCAAGTGTGACAAGAGGAGAAACACCGCAACCAAAAACAAATAGAATCAAAGAGCAAAAAATAGCCAGCTGCAACCCAGGAAGTTAGTTTATGGCCAGTAGCATATCACAGCTTGCTGGTGTCCAGAAGGTCAAACGCCGGCTTTATAGATGTTAGCACTAGCAGTATAAGTGGTTACTGCATAGACACAACCATTTGAGAATATGCATGCACTGACAAAACTATGCTTTGAACCAACATGTCATGCCAGGTGTTCTTCATATTTCCATTAAACATGTTGACAGTAGTAATTTTGTTCATGTCAAGGGGTGAAAATGAAGTAAAGCTGCAGCACTAGAGAAGTAGGCTGACCTCTACGATGGCTCCATTCGGTGTGCTGAGGTAAGATGTTTAGTTTCTATAATCAAAAGCTTTCACTCAGTGCTCTTCATCTCTCATAGTAGAATTCTCTTTGTGACTCTGACGTGGCAGACATGAGGTCTCCTTATGTCCATTCAGCATAGAAGTAGCATAGAAGGAGTTATTTAGCTCAAAGAAAATGAACTTATTAAAGATATTAATATTTAAATAAGAATGAAGATGCAATT